>JAJQJQ010000380.1:0-26749 GCA_028622995.1 Panagrolaimus kolymaensis | reverse complement strand
TGTTCGAATTTTCTTAAAACATTTATCTAGCCCAACAACACTGTAAAGCATCGAGGTTTTTTATTTTCCCTTCATCAAATTTTTCATCCAAACTATGTTTTATTTGTTTTGGATTTTAAGTAAATTCATAAACTATTTTTTTTGTTCGAATTTTCTTAAAACATTTTTTCTAGCCCAACAACACTGTAAAGCATCGAGGTTTTTTATTTTCCCTTCATCAAATTTTTCATCCAAACTATGGTTTATTTGTTTTGGATTTTAAGTAAATTCATAAACTATTGTTTTGTTCGAATTTTCTTAAAACATTTATCTAGCCCAACAACACTGTAAAGCATCGAGGTTTTTTATTTTCCCTTCATCAAATTTTTCATCCAAACTATGGTTTATTTGTTTTGGATTTTAAGTAAATTCATAAACTATTGTTTTGTTCGAATTTTCTTAAAACATTTATCTAGCCCAACAACACTGTAAAGCATCGAGGTTTTTTATTTTCCCTTCATCAAATTTTTCATCCAAACTATGGTTTATTTGTTTTGGATTTTAAGTAAATTCATAAACTATTGTTTTGTTCGAATTTTCTTAAAACATTTTTTCTAGCCCAACCACACTGTAAAGCATCAAGGGTTTTTATTTTCCCTTCATCAAATTTTTCATCCAAACTTTGTTTTATTTGTTTTGGATTTTAAGTAAATTCATAAACTATTTTTTTTGTTCGAATTTTCTTAAAACATTTTTTCTAGCCCAACAACACTGTAAAGCATCGAGGGTTTTTATTTTCCCTTCATCAAATTTTTCATCCAAACTATGTTTTATTTGTTTTGGATTTTAAGTAAATTCATAAACTATTTTTTTTGTTCGAATTTTCTTAAAACATTTTTTCTAGCCCAACAACACTGTAAAGCATCGAGGGTTTTTATTTTCCCTTCATCAAATTTTTCATCCAAACTATGTTTTATTTGTTTTGGATTTTAAGTAAATTCATAAACTATTTTTTTTGTTCGAATTTTCTTAAAACATTTTTCTAGCCCAACAACACTGTAAAGCATCGAGGTTTTTTATTTTCCCTTCATCAGATTTTTCATCCAAACTATGGTTTATTTGTTTTGGATTTTAAGTAAATTCATAAACTATTGTTTTGTTCGAATTTTCTTAAAACATTTATCTAGCCCAACAACACTGTAAAGCATCGAGGTTTTTTATTTTCCCTTCATCAAATTTTTCATCCAAACTATGGTTTATTTTTTTTGGATTTTAAGTAAATTCATAAACTATTTTTTTTGTTCGAATTTTCTTAAAACATTTCTCTAGCCCAACAACACTGTTAAGCATCGAGGTTTTTTATTTTCCCTTCATCAAATTTTTCATCCAAACTATGGTTTATTTGTTTTGGATTTTAAGTAAATTCATAAACTATTTTTTTTGTTCGAATTTTCTTAAAACATTTCTCTAGCCCAACAACACTGTAAAGCATCGAGGTTTTTTATTTTCCCTTCATCAAATTTTTCATCCAAACTATGTTTTATTTGTTTTGGATTTTAAGTAAATTCATAAACTATTTTTTTTGTTCGAATTTTCTTAAAACATTTCTCTAGCCCAACAACACTGTAAAGCATCGAGGTTTTTTATTTTCCCTTCATCAAATTTTTCATCCAAACTATGTTTTATTTGTTTTGGATTTTAAGTAAATTCATAAACTATTTTTTTTGTTCGAATTTTCTTAAAACATTTATCTAGCCCAACAACACTGTAAAGCATCGAGGTTTTTTATTTTCCCTTCATCAAATTTTTCATCCAAACTATGGTTTATTTGTTTTGGATTTTAAGTAAATTCATAAACTATTTTTTTTGTTCGAATTTTCTTAAAACATTTCTCTAGCCCAACAACACTGTAAAGCATCGAGGTTTTTTATTTTCCCTTCATCAAATTTTTCATCCAAACTATGGTTTATTTGTTTTGGATTTTAAGTAAATTCATAAACTATTTTTTTTGTTCGAATTTTCTTAAAACATTTCTCTAGCCCAACAACACTGTAAAGCATCGAGGTTTTTTATTTTCCTTTCATCAAATTTTTCATCCAAACTATGGTTTATTTGTTTTGGATTTTAAGTAAATTCATAAACTATTGTTTTGTTCGAATTTTCTTAAAACATTTATCTAGCCCAACAACACTGTAAAGCATCGAGGTTTTTTATTTTCCCTTCATCAAATTTTTCATCCAAACTATGTTTTATTTGTTTTGGATTTTAAGTAAATTCATAAACTATTTTTTTTGTTCGAATTTTCTTAAAACATTTTTTCTAGCCCAACAACACTGTAAAGCATCGAGGTTTTTTATTTTCCCTTCATC
Source organism: Panagrolaimus kolymaensis (assembly GCA_028622995.1). Classification (NCBI taxonomy): domain Eukaryota; kingdom Metazoa; phylum Nematoda; class Chromadorea; order Rhabditida; family Panagrolaimidae; genus Panagrolaimus; species Panagrolaimus kolymaensis. Next base: position 24,401 of record JAJQJQ010000380.1, on the reverse strand, counting down.
AAATTTTTCATCCAAACTATGGTTTATTTGTTTTGGATTTTAAGTAAATTCATAAACTATTTTTTTTGTTCGAATTTTCTTAAAACATTTCTCTAGCCCAACAACACTGTAAAGCATCGAGGTTTTTTATTTTCCCTTCATCAAATTTTTCATCCAAACTATGGTTTATTTGTTTTGGATTTTAAGTAAATTCATAAACTATTTTTTTTGTTCGAATTTTCTTAAAACATTTCTCTAGCCCAACAACACTGTAAAGCATCGAGGTTTTTTATTTTCCTTTCATCAAATTTTTCATCCAAACTATGGTTTATTTGTTTTGGATTTTAAGTAAATTCATAAACTATTGTTTTGTTCGAATTTTCTTAAAACATTTATCTAGCCCAACAACACTGTAAAGCATCGAGGTTTTTTATTTTCCCTTCATCAAATTTTTCATCCAAACTATGTTTTATTTGTTTTGGATTTTAAGTAAATTCATAAACTATTTTTTTTGTTCGAATTTTCTTAAAACATTTTTTCTAGCCCAACAACACTGTAAAGCATCGAGGTTTTTTATTTTCCCTTCATCAAATTTTTCATCCAAACTATGGTTTATTTGTTTTGGATTTTAAGTAAATTCATAAACTATTGTTTTGTTCGAATTTTCTTAAAACATTTATCTAGCCCAACAACACTGTAAAGCATCGAGGTTTTTTATTTTCCCTTCATCAAATTTTTCATCCAAACTATGGTTTATTTGTTTTGGATTTTAAGTAAATTCATAAACTATTGTTTTGTTCGAATTTTCTTAAAACATTTATCTAGCCCAACAACACTGTAAAGCATCGAGGTTTTTTATTTTCCCTTCATCAAATTTTTCATCCAAACTATGGTTTATTTGTTTTGGATTTTAAGTAAATTCATAAACTATTGTTTTGTTCGAATTTTCTTAAAACATTTTTTCTAGCCCAACCACACTGTAAAGCATCAAGGGTTTTTATTTTCCCTTCATCAAATTTTTCATCCAAACTTTGTTTTATTTGTTTTGGATTTTAAGTAAATTCATAAACTATTTTTTTTGTTCGAATTTTCTTAAAACATTTTTTCTAGCCCAACAACACTGTAAAGCATCGAGGGTTTTTATTTTCCCTTCATCAAATTTTTCATCCAAACTATGTTTTATTTGTTTTGGATTTAAAGTAAATTCATAAACTATTTTTTTTGTTCGAATTTTCTTAAAACATTTTTTCTAGCCCAACAACACTGTAAAGCATCGAGGGTTTTTATTTTCCCTTCATCAAATTTTTCATCCAAACTATGTTTTATTTGTTTTGGATTTTAAGTAAATTCATAAACTATTTTTTTTGTTCGAATTTTCTTAAAACATTTTTCTAGCCCAACAACACTGTAAAGCATCGAGGTTTTTTATTTTCCCTTCATCAGATTTTTCATCCAAACTATGGTTTATTTGTTTTGGATTTTAAGTAAATTCATAAACTATTGTTTTGTTCGAATTTTCTTAAAACATTTATCTAGCCCAACAACACTGTAAAGCATCGAGGTTTTTTATTTTCCCTTCATCAAATTTTTCATCCAAACTATGGTTTATTTTTTTTGGATTTTAAGTAAATTCATAAACTATTTTTTTTGTTCGAATTTTCTTAAAACATTTCTCTAGCCCAACAACACTGTTAAGCATCGAGGTTTTTTATTTTCCCTTCATCAAATTTTTCATCCAAACTATGGTTTATTTGTTTTGGATTTTAAGTAAATTCATAAACTATTTTTTTTGTTCGAATTTTCTTAAAACATTTCTCTAGCCCAACAACACTGTAAAGCATCGAGGTTTTTTATTTTCCCTTCATCAAATTTTTCATCCAAACTATGTTTTATTTGTTTTGGATTTTAAGTAAATTCATAAACTATTTTTTTTGTTCGAATTTTCTTAAAACATTTCTCTAGCCCAACAACACTGTAAAGCATCGAGGTTTTTTATTTTCCCTTCATCAAATTTTTCATCCAAACTATGTTTTATTTGTTTTGGATTTTAAGTAAATTCATAAACTATTTTTTTTGTTCGAATTTTCTTAAAACATTTATCTAGCCCAACAACACTGTAAAGCATCGAGGTTTTTTATTTTCCCTTCATCAAATTTTTCATCCAAACTATGGTTTATTTGTTTTGGATTTTAAGTAAATTCATAAACTATTTTTTTTGTTCGAATTTTCTTAAAACATTTCTCTAGCCCAACAACACTGTAAAGCATCGAGGTTTTTTATTTTCCCTTCATCAAATTTTTCATCCAAACTATGGTTTATTTGTTTTGGATTTTAAGTAAATTCATAAACTATTTTTTTTGTTCGAATTTTCTTAAAACATTTCTCTAGCCCAACAACACTGTAAAGCATCGAGGTTTTTTATTTTCCCTTCATCAAATTTTTCATCCAAACTATGGTTTATTTGTTTTGGATTTTAAGTAAATTCATAAACTATTTTTTTTGTTCGAATTTTCTTAAAACATTTCTCTAGCCCAACAACACTGTAAAGCATCGAGGTTTTTTATTTTCCCTTCATCAAATTTTTCATCCAAACTATGGTTTATTTGTTTTGGATTTTAAGTAAATTCATAAACTATTTTTTTTGTTCGAATTTTCTTAAAACATTTCTCTAGCCCAACAACACTGTAAAGCATCGAGGTTTTTTATTTTCCTTTCATCAAATTTTTCATCCAAACTATGGTTTATTTGTTTTGGATTTTAAGTAAATTCATAAACTATTGTTTTGTTCGAATTTTCTTAAAACATTTATCTAGCCCAACAACACTGTAAAGCATCGAGGTTTTTTATTTTCCCTTCATCAAATTTTTCATCCAAACTATGGTTTATTTGTTTTGGATTTTAAGTAAATTCATAAACTATTGTTTTGTTCGAATTTTCTTAAAACATTTATCTAGCCCAACAACACTGTAAAGCATCGAGGTTTTTTATTTTCCCTTCATCAAATTTTTCATCCAAACTATGGTTTATTTGTTTTGGATTTTAAGTAAATTCATAAACTATTGTTTTGTTCGAATTTTCTTAAAACATTTTTTCTAGCCCAACCACACTGTAAAGCATCGAGGGTTTTTATTTTCCCTTCATCAAATTTTTCATCCAAACTTTGTTTTATTTGTTTTGGATTTTAAGTAAATTCATAAACTATTTTTTTTGTTCGAATTTTCTTAAAACATTTTTTCTAGCCCAACAACACTGTAAAGCATCGAGGGTTTTTATTTTCCCTTCATCAAATTTTTCATCCAAACTATGTTTTATTTGTTTTGGATTTTAAGTAAATTCATAAACTATTTTTTTTGTTCGAATTTTCTTAAAACATTTTTTCTAGCCCAACAACACTGTAAAGCATCGAGGGTTTTTATTTTCCCTTCATCAAATTTTTCATCCAAACTATGTTTTATTTGTTTTGGATTTTAAGTAAATTCATAAACTATTTTTTTTGTTCGAATTTTCTTAAAACATTTTTCTAGCCCAACAACACTGTAAAGCATCGAGGTTTTTTATTTTCCCTTCATCAGATTTTTCATCCAAACTATGGTTTATTTGTTTTGGATTTTAAGTAAATTCATAAACTATTGTTTTGTTCGAATTTTCTTAAAACATTTATCTAGCCCAACAACACTGTAAAGCATCGAGGTTTTTTATTTTCCCTTCATCAAATTTTTCATCCAAACTATGGTTTATTTTTTTTGGATTTTAAGTAAATTCATAAACTATTTTTTTTGTTCGAATTTTCTTAAAACATTTCTCTAGCCCAACAACACTGTAAAGCATCGAGGTTTTTTATTTTCCCTTCATCAAATTTTTCATCCAAACTATGGTTTATTTGTTTTGGATTTTAAGTAAATTCATAAACTATTTTTTTTGTTCGAATTTTCTTAAAACATTTCTCTAGCCCAACAACACTGTAAAGCATCGAGGTTTTTTATTTTCCCTTCATCAAATTTTTCATCCAAACTATGTTTTATTTGTTTTGGATTTTAAGTAAATTCATAAACTATTTTTTTTGTTCGAATTTTCTTAAAACATTTCTCTAGCCCAACAACACTGTAAAGCATCGAGGTTTTTTATTTTCCCTTCATCAAATTTTTCATCCAAACTATGTTTTATTTGTTTTGGATTTTAAGTAAATTCATAAACTATTTTTTTTGTTCGAATTTTCTTAAAACATTTATCTAGCCCAACAACACTGTAAAGCATCGAGGTTTTTTATTTTCCCTTCATCAAATTTTTCATCCAAACTATGGTTTATTTGTTTTGGATTTTAAGTAAATTCATAAACTATTTTTTTTGTTCGAATTTTCTTAAAACATTTCTCTAGCCCAACAACACTGTAAAGCATCGAGGTTTTTTATTTTCCCTTCATCAAATTTTTCATCCAAACTATGTTTTATTTGTTTTGGATTTTAGGTAAATTCATAAACTATTTTTTTTGTTCGAATTTTCTTAAAACATTTCTCTAGCCCAACAACACTGTAAAGCATCGAGGTTTTTTATTTTCCCTTCATCAAATTTTTCATCCAAACTATGTTTTATTTGTTTTGGATTTTAAGTAAATTCATAAACTATTTTTTTTGTTCGAATTTTCTTAAAACATTTATCTAGCCCAACAACACTGTAAAGCATCGAGGTTTTTTATTTTCCCTTCATCAAATTTTTCATCCAAACTATGGTTTATTTGTTTTGGATTTTAAGTAAATTCATAAACTATTTTTTTTGTTCGAATTTTCTTAAAACATTTCTCTAGCCCAACAACACTGTAAAGCATCGAGGTTTTTTATTTTCCTTTCATCAAATTTTTCATCCAAACTATGGTTTATTTGTTTTGGATTTTAAGTAAATTCATAAACTATTGTTTTGTTCGAATTTTCTTAAAACATTTATCTAGCCCAACAACACTGTAAACCATCGAGGTTTTTTATTTTCCCTTCATCAAATTTTTCATCCAAACTATGGTTTATTTGTTTTGGATTTTAAGTAAATTCATAAACTATTTTTTTTGTTCGAATTTTCTTAAAACATTTATCTAACCCAACAACACTGTAAAGCATCGAGGTTTTTTATTTTCCCTTCATCAAATTTTTCATCCAAACTATGGTTTATTTGTTTTGGATTTTAAGTAAATTCATAAACTATTGTTTTGTTCGAATTTTCTTAAAACATTTATCTAGCCCAACAACACTGTAAAGCATCGAGGTTTTTTATTTTGCCTTCATCAAATTTTTCATCCAAACTATGGTTTATTTGTTTTGGATTTTAAGTAAATTCATAAACTATTGTTTTGTTCGAATTTTCTTAAAACATTTATCTAGCCCAACAACACTGTAAAGCATCGAGGTTTTTTATTTTCCCTTCATCAAATTTTTCATCCAAACTATGTTTTATTTGTTTTGGATTTTAAGTAAATTCATAAACTATTTTTTTTGTTCGAATTTTCTTAAAACATTTTTTCTAGCCCAACAACACTGTAAAGCATCGAGGTTTTTTATTTTCCCTTCATCAAATTTTTCATCCAAACTATGGTTTATTTGTTTTGGATTTTAAGTAAATTCATAAACTATTGTTTTGTTCGAATTTTCTTAAAACATTTATCTAGCCCAACAACACTGTAAAGCATCGAGGTTTTTTATTTTCCCTTCATCAAATTTTTCATCCAAACTATGGTTTATTTGTTTTGGATTTTAAGTAAATTCATAAACTATTGTTTTGTTCGAATTTTCTTAAAACATTTATCTAGCCCAACAACACTGTAAAGCATCGAGGTTTTTTATTTTCCCTTCATCAAATTTTTCATCCAAACTATGGTTTATTTGTTTTGGATTTTAAGTAAATTCATAAACTATTGTTTTGTTCGAATTTTCTTAAAACATTTTTTCTAGCCCAACCACACTGTAAAGCATCGAGGGTTTTTATTTTCCCTTCATCAAATTTTTCATCCAAACTTTGTTTTATTTGTTTTGGATTTTAAGTAAATTCATAAACTATTTTTTTTGTTCGAATTTTCTTAAAACATTTTTTCTAGCCCAACAACACTGTAAAGCATCGAGGGTTTTTATTTTCCCTTCATCAAATTTTTCATCCAAACTATGTTTTATTTGTTTTGGATTTTAAGTAAATTCATAAACTATTTTTTTTGTTCGAATTTTCTTAAAACATTTTTTCTAGCCCAACAACACTGTAAAGCATCGAGGGTTTTTATTTTCCCTTCATCAAATTTTTCATCCAAACTATGTTTTATTTGTTTTGGATTTTAAGTAAATTCATAAACTATTTTTTTTGTTCGAATTTTCTTAAAACATTTTTCTAGCCCAACAACACTGTAAAGCATCGAGGTTTTTTATTTTCCCTTCATCAGATTTTTCATCCAAACTATGGTTTATTTGTTTTGGATTTTAAGTAAATTCATAAACTATTGTTTTGTTCGAATTTTCTTAAAACATTTATCTAGCCCAACAACACTGTAAAGCATCGAGGTTTTTTATTTTCCCTTCATCAAATTTTTCATCCAAACTATGGTTTATTTGTTTTGGATTTTAAGTAAATTCATAAACTATTTTTTTTGTTCGAATTTTCTTAAAACATTTCTCTAGCCCAACAACACTGTAAAGCATCTAGGTTTTTTATTTTCCCTTCATCAAATTTTTCATCCAAACTATGTTTTATTTGTTTTGGATTTTAAGTAAATTCATAAACTATTTTTTTTGTTCGAATTTTCTTAAAACATTTTTTCTAGCCCAACAACACTGTAAAGCATCGAGGGTTTTTATTTTCCCTTCATCAAATTTTTCATCCAAACTATGTTTTATTTGTTTTGGATTTTAAGTAAATTCATAAACTATTGTTTTGTTCGAATTTTCTTAAAACATTTATCTAGCCCAACAACACTGTAAAGCATCGAGGTTTTTTATTTTCCCTTCATCAAATTTTTCATCCAAACTATGTTTTATTTGTTTTGGATTTTAAGTAAATTCATAAACTATTTTTTTTGTTCGAATTTTCTTAAAACATTTTTTCTAGCCCAACAACACTGTAAAGCATCGAGGTTTTTTATTTTCCCTTCATCAAATTTTTCATCCAAACTATGGTTTATTTGTTTTGGATTTTAAGTAAATTCATAAACTATTTTTTTTGTTCGAATTTTCTTAAAACATTTCTCTAGCCCAACAACACTGTAAAGCATCTAGGTTTTTTATTTTCCCTTCATCAAATTTTTCATCCAAACTATGTTTTATTTGTTTTGGATTTTAAGTAAATTCATAAACTATTTTTTTTGTTCGAATTTTCTTAAAACATTTTTTCTAGCCCAACAACACTGTAAAGCATCGAGGGTTTTTATTTTCCCTTCATCAAATTTTTCATCCAAACTATGTTTTATTTGTTTTGGATTTTAAGTAAATTCATAAACTATTGTTTTGTTCGAATTTTCTTAAAACATTTATCTAGCCCAACAACACTGTAAAGCATCGAGGTTTTTTATTTTCCCTTCATCAAATTTTTCATCCAAACTATGTTTTATTTGTTTTGGATTTTAAGTAAATTCATAAACTATTTTTTTTGTTCGAATTTTCTTAAAACATTTTTTCTAGCCCAACAACACTGTAAAGCATCGAGGGTTTTTATTTTCCCTTCATCAAATTTTTCATCCAAACTATGTTTTATTTGTTTTGGATTTTAAGTAAATTCATAAACTATTGTTTTGTTCGAATTTTCTTAAAACATTTATCTAGCCCAACAACACTGTAAAGCATCGAGGTTTTTTATTTTCCCTTCATCAAATTTTTCATCCAAACTATGTTTTATTTGTTTTGGATTTTAAGTAAATTCATAAACTATTGTTTTGTTCGAATTTTCTTAAAACATTTATCTAGCCCAACAACACTGTAAAGCATCGAGGTTTTTTATTTTCCCTTCATCAAATTTTTCATCCAAACTATGTTTTATTTGTTTTGGATTTTAAGTAAATTCATAAACTATTTTTTTTGTTCGAATTTTCTTAAATCATTTCTCTAGCCCAACAACACTGTAAAGCATCGAGGTTTTTTATTTTCCCTTCATCAAATTTTTCATCCAAACTATGTTTTATTTGTTTTGGATTTTAAGTAAATTCATTAACTATTTTTTTTGTTCGAATTTTCTTAAAACATTTCTCTAGCCCAACAACACTGTAAAGCATCGAGGTTTTTTATTTTCCCTTCATCAAATTTTTCATCCAAACTATGGTTTATTTGTTTTGGATTTTAAGTAAATTCATAAACTATTTTTTTTGTTCGAATTTTCTTAAAACATTTCTCTAGCCCAACAACACTGTAAAGCATCGAGGTTTTTTATTTTCCCTTCATCAAATTTTTCATCCAAACTATGTTTTATTTGTTTTGGATTTTAAGTAAATTCATAAACTATTTTTTTTGTTCGAATTTTCTTAAAACATTTTTTCTAGCCCAACAACACTGTAAAGCATCGAGGGTTATTATTTTCCCTTCATCAAATTTTTCATCCAAACTATGTTTTATTTGTTTTGGATTTTAAGTAAATTCATAAACTATTTTTTTTGTTCGAATTTTCTTAAAACATTTTTTCTAGCCCAACAACACTGTAAAGCATCGAGGTTTTTTATTTTCCCTTCATCAAATTTTTCATCCAAACTATGTTTTATTTGTTTTGGATTTTAAGTAAATTCATAAACTATTGTTTTGTTCGAATTTTTTTAAAACATTTATCTAGCCCAACAACACTGTAAAGCATCGAGGTTTTTTATTTTCCCTTCATCAAATTTTTCATCCAAACTATGTTTTATTTGTTTTGGATTTTAAGTAAATTCATAAACTATTTTTTTTGTTCGAATTTTCTTAAAACATTTATCTAGCCCAACAACACTGTAAAGCATCGAGGTTTTTTATTTTCCCTTCATCAAATTTTTCATCCAAACTATGTTTTATTTGTTTTGGATTTTAAGTAAATTCATAAACTATTTTTTTTGTTCGAATTTTCTTAAAACATTTCTCTAGCCCAACAACACTGTAAAGCATCGAGGTTTTTTATTTTCCCTTCATCAAATTTTTCATCCAAACTATGTTTTATTTGTTTTGGATTTTAAGTAAATTCATAAACTATTTTTTTTGTTCGAATTTTCTTAAAACATTTATCTAGCCCAACAACACTGTAAAGCATCGAGGTTTTTTATTTTCCCTTCATCAAATTTTTCATCCAAACTATGTTTTATTTGTTTTGGATTTTAAGTAAATTCATAAACTATTGTTTTGTTCGAATTTTTTTAAAACATTTATCTAGCCCAACAACACTGTAAAGCATCGAGGTTTTTTATTTTCCCTTCATCAAATTTTTCATCCAAACTATGTTTTATTTGTTTTGGATTTTAAGTAAATTCATAAACTATTTTTTTTGTTCGAATTTTCTTAAAACATTTATCTAGCCCAACAACACTGTAAAGCATCGAGGTTTTTTATTTTCCCTTCATCAAATTTTTCATCCAAACTATGTTTTATTTGTTTTGGATTTTAAGTAAATTCATAAACTATTTTTTTTGTTCGAATTTTCTTAAAACATTTCTCTAGCCCAACAACACTGTAAAGCATCGAGGTTTTTTATTTTCCCTTCATCAAATTTTTCATCCAAACTATGTTTTATTTGTTTTGGATTTTAAGTAAATTCATAAACTATTGTTTTGTTCGAATTTTTTTAAAACATTTATCTAGCCCAACAACACTGTAAAGCATCGAGGTTTTTTATTTTCCCTTCATCAAATTTTTCATTCAAACTATGTTTTATTTGTTTTGGATTTTAAGTAAATTCATAAACTATTTTTTTTGTTCGAATTTTCTTAAAACATTTCTCTAGCCCAACAACACTGTAAAGCATCGAGGTTTTTTATTTTCCCTTCATCAAATTTTTCATCCAAACTATGTTTTATTTGTTTTGGATTTTAAGTAAATTCATAAACTATTGTTTTGTTCGAATTTTTTTAAAACATTTATCTAGCCCAACAACACTGTAAAGCATCGAGGTTTTTTATTTTCCCTTCATCAAATTTTTCATCCAAACTATGTTTTATTTGTTTTGGATTTTAAGTAAATTCATAAACTATTTTTTTTGTTCGAATTTTCTTAAAACATTTATCTAGCCCAACAACACTGTAAAGCATCGAGGTTTTTTATTTTCCCTTCATCAAATTTTTCATCCAAACTATGTTTTATTTGTTTTGGATTTTAAGTAAATTCATAAACTATTTTTTTTGTTCGAATTTTCTTAAAACATTTCTCTAGCCCAACAACACTGTAAAGCATCGAGGTTTTTTATTTTCCCTTCATCAAATTTTTCATCCAAACTATGTTTTATTTGTTTTGGATTTTAAGTAAATTCATAAACTATTGTTTTGTTCGAATTTTTTTAAAACATTTATCTAGCCCAACAACACTGTAAAGCATCGAGGTTTTTTATTTTCCCTTCATCAAATTTTTCATCCAAACTATGTTTTATTTGTTTTGGATTTTAAGTAAATTCATAAACTATTTTTTTTGTTCGAATTTTCTTAAAACATTTCTCTAGCCCAACAACACTGTAAAGCATCGAGGTTTTTTATTTTCCCTTCATCAAATTTTTCATCCAAACTATGTTTTTTTTGTTTTGGATTTTAAGTAAATTCATAAACTATTTTTTTTGTTCGAATTTTCTTAAAACATTTATCTAGCCCAACAACACTGTAAAGCATCGAGGTTTTTTATTTTCCCTTCATCAAATTTTTCATCCAAACTATGTTTTATTTGTTTTGGATTTTAAGTAAATTCATAAACTATTGTTTTGTTCGAATTTTCTTAAAACATTTATCTAGCCCAACAACACTGTAAAGCATCGAGGTTTTTTATTTTCCCTTCATCAAATTTTTCATTCAAACTATGTTTTATTTGTTTTGGATTTTAAGTAAATTCATAAACTATTTTTTTTGTACGAATTTTCTTAAAACATTTCTCTAGCCCAACAACACTGTAAAGCATCGAGGTTTTTTATTTTCTCTTCATCAAATTTTTCATCCAAACTATGTTTTATTTGTTTTGGATTTTAAGTAAATTCATAAACTATTTTTTTTGTTCGAATTTTCTTAAAACATTTATCTAGCCCAACAACACTGTAAAGCATCGAGGTTTTTTATTTTCCCTTCATCAAATTTTTCATCCAAACTATGTTTTATTTGTTTTGGATTTTAAGTAAATTCATAAACTATTGTTTTGTTCGAATTTTTTTAAAACATTTATCTAGCCCAACAACACTGTAAAGCATCGAGGTTTTTTATTTTCCCTTCATCAAATTTTTCATCCAAACTATGTTTTATTTGTTTTGGATTTTAAGTAAATTCATAAACTATTTTTTTTGTTCGAATTTTCTTAAAACATTTCTCTAGCCCAACAACACTGTAAAGCATCGAGGTTTTTTATTTTCCCTTCATCAAATTTTTCATCCAAACTATGTTTTTTTTGTTTTGGATTTTAAGTAAATTCATAAACTATTTTTTTTGTTCGAATTTTCTTAAAACATTTATCTAGCCCAACAACACTGTAAAGCATCGAGGTTTTTTATTTTCCCTTCATCAAATTTTTCATCCAAACTATGTTTTATTTGTTTTGGATTTTAAGTAAATTCATAAACTATTGTTTTGTTCGAATTTTCTTAAAACATTTATCTAGCCCAACAACACTGTAAAGCATCGAGGTTTTTTATTTTCCCTTCATCAAATTTTTCATCCAAACTATGTTTTATTTGTTTTGGATTTTAAGTAAATTCATAAACTATTTTTTTTGTTCGAATTTTCTTAAAACATTTATCTAGCCCAACAACACTGTAAAGCATCGAGGTTTTTTATTTTCCCTTCATCAAATTTTTCATCCAAACTATGTTTTATTTGTTTTGGATTTTAAGTAAATTCATAAACTATTTTTTTTGTTCGAATTTTCTTAAAACATTTATCTAGCCCAACAACACTGTAAAGCATCGAGGTTTTTTATTTTCCCTTCATCAAATTTTTCATCCAAACTATGTTTTATTTGTTTTGGATTTTAAGTAAATTCATAAACTATTTTTTTTGTTCGAATTTTCTTAAAACATTTATCTAGCCCAACAACACTGTAAAGCATCGAGGTTTTTTATTTTCCCTTCATCAAATTTTTCATCCAAACTATGTTTTATTTGTTTTGGATTTTAAGTAAATTCATAAACTATTTTTTTTGTTCGAATTTTCTTAAAACATTTATCTAGCCCAACAACACTGTAAAGCATCGAGGTTTTTTATTTTCCCTTCATCAAATTTTTCATCCAAACTATGTTTTATTTGTTTTGGATTTTAAGTAAATTCATAAACTATTTTTTTTGTTCGAATTTTCTTAAAATATTTATCTAGCCCAACAACACTGTAAAGCATCGGGGTTTTTTATTTTCCCTTCATCAAATTTTTCATCCAAACTATGTTTTATTTGTTTTGGATTTTAAGTAAATTCATAAACTATTTTTTTTGTTCCAATTTTCTTAAAACATTTCTCTAGCCCAACAACACTGTAAAGCATCGAGGTTTTTTATTTTCCCTTCATCAAATTTTTTATCCAAACTATGTTTTATTTGTTTTGGATTTTAAGTAAATTCATAAACTATTTTTTTTGTACGAATTTTCTTAAAACATTTCTCTAGCCCAACAACACTGTAAAGCATCGAGGTTTTTTATTTTCCCTTCATCAAATTTTTCATCCAAACTATGTTTTATTTGTTTTGGATTTTAAGTAAATTCATAAACTATTTTTTTTGTTCGAATTTTCTTAAAACATTTCTCTAGCCCAACAACACTGTAAAGCATCGAGGTTTTTTATTTTCCCTTCATCAAATTTTTCATCCAAACTATGTTTTATTTGTTTTGGATTTTAAGTAAATTCATAAACAATTTTTTTTGTTCGAATTTTCTTAAAACATTTCTCTAGCCCAACAACACTGTAAAGCATCGAGGTTTTTTATTTTCACTTCATCAAATTTTTCATCCAAACTATGTTTTATTTGTTTTGGATTTTAAGTAAATTCATAAACTATTTTTTTTGTTCGAATTTTCTTAAAACATTTATCTAGCCCAACAACACTGTAAAGCATCGAGGTTTTTTATTTTCCCTTCATCAAATTTTTCATCCAAACTATGTTTTATTTGTTTTGGATTTTAAGTAAATTCATAAACAATTTTTTTTGTTCGAATTTTCTTAAAACATTTCTCTAGCCCAACAACACTGTAAAGCATCGAGGTTTTTTATTTTCACTTCATCAAATTTTTCATCCAAACTATGTTTTATTTGTTTTGGATTTTAAGTAAATTCATAAACTATTTTTTTTGTTCGAATTTTCTTAAAACATTTATCTAGCCCAACAACACTGTAAAGCATCGAGGTTTTTTATTTTCCCTTCATCAAATTTTTCATCCAAACTATGGTTTATTTGTTTTGGATTTTAAGTAAATTCATAAACCATTTTTTTTGTTCGAATTTTCTTAAAACATTTCTCTAGCCCAACAACACTGTAAAGCATCGAGGTTTTTTATTTTCCCTTCATCAAATTTTTTATCCAAACTATGTTTTATTTGTTTTGGATTTTAAGTAAATTCATAAACTATTTTTTTTGTTCGAATTTTCTTAAAACATTTCTCTAGCCCAACAACACTGTAAAGCATCGAGGTTTTTTATTTTCCCTTCATCAAATTTTTTATCCAAACTATGTTTTATTTGTTTTGGATTTTAAGTAAATTCATAAACTATTTTTTTTGTTCGAATTTTCTTAAAACATTTCTCTAGCCCAACAACACTGTAAAGCATCGAGGTTTTTTATTTTCCCTTCATCAAATTTTTCATCCAAACTATGTTTTATTTGTTTTGGATTTTAAGTAAATTCATAAACTATTTTTTTTGTTCGAATTTTCTTAAAACATTTATCTAGCCCAGCAACACTGTAAAGCATCGAGGTTTTTTATTTTCCCTTCATCAAATTTTTTATCCAAACTATGTTTTATTTGTTTTGGATTTTAAGTAAATTCATAAACTATTTTTTTTGTTCGAATTTTCTTAAAACATTTCTCTAGCCCAACAACACTGTAAAGCATCGAGGTTTTTTATTTTCCCTTCATCAAATTTTTTATCCAAACTATGTTTTATTTGTTTTGGATTTTAAGTAAATTCATAAACTATTTTTTTTGTTCGAATTTTCTTAAAACATTTCTCTAGCCCAACAACACTGTAAAGCATCGAGGTTTTTTATTTTCACTTCATCAAATTTTTCATCCAAACTATGTTTTATTTGTTTTGGATTTTAAGTAAATTCATAAACTATTTTTTTTGTTCGAATTTTCTTAAAACATTTATCTAGCCCAACAACACTGTAAAGCATCGAGGTTTTTTATTTTCCCTTCATCAAATTTTTCATCCAAACTATGTTTTATTTGTTTTGGATTTTAAGTAAATTCATAAACAATTTTTTTTGTTCGAATTTTCTTAAAACATTTCTCTAGCCCAACAACACTGTAAAGCATCGAGGTTTTTTATTTTCACTTCATCAAATTTTTCATCCAAACTATGTTTTATTTGTTTTGGATTTTAAGTAAATTCATAAACTATTTTTTTTGTTCGAATTTTCTTAAAACATTTATCTAGCCCAACAACACTGTAAAGCATCGAGGTTTTTTATTTTCCCTTCATCAAATTTTTCATCCAAACTATGGTTTATTTGTTTTGGATTTTAAGTAAATTCATAAACCATTTTTTTTGTTCGAATTTTCTTAAAACATTTCTCTAGCCCAACAACACTGTAAAGCATCGAGGTTTTTTATTTTCCCTTCATCAAATTTTTTATCCAAACTATGTTTTATTTGTTTTGGATTTTAAGTAAATTCATAAACTATTTTTTTTGTTCGAATTTTCTTAAAACATTTATCTAGCCCAGCAACACTGTAAAGCATCGAGGTTTTTTATTTTCCCTTCATCAAATTTTTTATCCAAACTATGTTTTATTTGTTTTGGATTTTAAGTAAATTCATAAACTATTTTTTTTGTTCGAATTTTCTTAAAACATTTCTCTAGCCCAACAACACTGTAAAGCATCGAGGTTTTTTATTTTCCCTTCATCAAATTTTTTATCCAAACTATGTTTTATTTGTTTTGGATTTTAAGTAAATTCATAAACTATTTTTTTTGTTCGAATTTTCTTAAAACATTTATCTAGCCCAGCAACACTGTAAAGCATCGAGGTTTTTTATTTTCCCTTCATCAAATTTTTCATCCAAACTATGGTTTATTTGTTTTGGATTTTAAGTAAATTCATAAACCATTTTTTTTGTTCGAATTTTCTTAAAACATTTATCTAGCCCAACAACACTGTAAAGCATTGAGGTTTTTTATTTTCCCTTCATCAAATTTTTCATCCAAACTATGGTTTATTTGTTTTGGATTTTAAGTAAATTCATAAACTATTTTTTTTGTTCGAATTTTCTTAAAACATTTCTCTAGCAAAAAACACTGTAAAGTATCGAGGTTTTTTATTTTCCCTTCGTCAAATTTTTCATCCAAACTATGGTTTATTTGTTTTGGATTTTAAGTAAATTCATAAACTATTTTTTTTGTTCGAATTTTCTTTAAACATTTCTCTAGCAAAAAACACTGTAAAGCATCGAGGTTTTTTATTTTCCCTTCATCAAATTTTTCATCCAAACTATGGTTTATTTGTTTTGGATTTTAAGTAAATTCATAAACTATTTTTTTTGTTCGAATTTTCTTAAAACATTTCTCTAGCAAAAAACACTGTAAAGTATCGAGGTTTTTTATTTTCCCTTCTTCAAATTTTTCATCCAAACTATGGTTTATTTGTTTTGGATTTTAAGTAAATTCAAAAACTATTTTTTTTGTTCGAATTTTCTTTAAACATTTCTCTAGCAAAAAACACTGTAAAGCATCGAGGTTTTTTATTTTCCCTTCATCAAATTTTTCATCCAAACTATGGTTTATTTGTTTTGGATTTTAAGTAAATTAATAAACTATTTTTTTTGTTCGAATTTTCTTAAAACATTTATCTAGCCCAACAACACTGTAAAGCATCGAGGTTTTTTATTTTCCCTTCATCAAATTTTTCATCCAAACTATGGTTTATTTGTTTTGGATTTTAAGTAAATTCATAAACTATTTTTTTTGTTCGAATTTTCTTAAAACATTTCTCTAGCAAAAAACACTGTAAAGCATCGAGGTTTTTTATTTTCCCTTCATCAAATTTTTCATCCAAACTATGGTTTATTTGTTTTGGATTTTAAGTAAATTAATAAACTATTTTTTTTGTTCGAATTTTCTTAAAACATTTATCTAGCCCAACAACACTGTAAAGCATTGAGGTTTTTTATTTTCCCTTCATCAAATTTTTCATCCAAACTATGGTTTATTTGTTTTGGATTTTAAGTAAATTCATAAACTATTTTTTTTGTTCGAATTTTCTTAAAACATTTCTCTAGCAAAAAACACTGTAAAGCATCGAGGTTTTTTATTTTCCCTTCATCAAATTTTTCATCCAAACTATGGTTTATTTGTTTTGGATTTTAAGTAAATTAATAAACTATTTTTTTTGTTCGAATTTTCTTAAAACATTTATCTAGCCCAACAACACTGTAAAGCATTGAGGTTTTTTATTTTCCCTTCATCAAATTTTTCATCCAAACTATGGTTTATTTGTTTTGGATTTTAAGTAAATTCATAAACTATTTTTTTTGTTCGAATTTTCTTAAAACATTTCTCTAGCAAAAAACACTGTAAAGCATCGAGGTTTTTTATTTTCCCTTCATCAAATTTTTCATCCAAACTATGGTTTATTTGTTTTGGAATTTAATTAAATTCATAAACTATTTTTTTTGTTCGAATTTTCTTAAAACATTTATCTAGCCCAACAACACTGTAAAGCATCGAGGTTTTTTATTTTCCCTTCGTCAAATTTTTCATCCAAACTATGGTTTATTTGTTTTGGATTTTAAGTAAATTCATAAACTATTTTTTTTGTTCGAATTTTCTTAAAACATTTCTCTAGCAAAAAACACTGTAAAGTATCGAGGTTTTTTATTTTCCCTTCGTCAAATTTTTCATCCAAACTATGGTTTATTTGTTTTGGATTTTAAGTAAATTCATAAACTATTTTTTTTGTTCGAATTTTCTTTAAACATTTCTCTAGCAAAAAACACTGTAAAGCATCGAGGTTTTTTATTTTCCCTTCATCAAATTTTTCATCCAAACTATGGTTTATTTGTTTTGGATTTTAAGTAAATTCATAAACTATTTTTTTTGTTCGAATTTTCTTAAAACATTTCTCTAGCAAAAAACACTGTAAAGCATCGAGGTTTTTTATTTTCCCTTCATCAAATTTTTCATCCAAACTATGGTTTATTTGTTTTGGATTTTAAGTAAATTAATAAACTATTTTTTTTGTTCGAATTTTCTTTAAACATTTCTCTAGCAAAAAACACTGTAAAGCATCGAGGTTTTTTATTTTCCCTTCATCAAATTTTTCATCCAAACTATGGTTTATTTGTTTTGGATTTTAAGTAAATTCATAAACTATTTTTTTTGTTCGAATTTTCTTAAAACATTTCTCTAGCAAAAAACACTGTAAAGCATCGAGGTTTTTTATTTTCCCTTCATCAAATTTTTCATCCAAACTATGGTTTATTTGTTTTGGATTTTAAGTAAATTCATAAACTATTTTTTTTGTTCGAATTTTCTTAAAACATTTCTCTAGCAAAAAACACTGTAAAGTATCGAGGTTTTTTATTTTCCCTTCGTCAAATTTTTCATCCAAACTATGGTTTATTTGTTTTGGATTTTAAGTAAATTCATAAACTATTTTTTTTGTTCGAATTTTCTTTAAACATTTCTCTAGCAAAAAACACTGTAAAGCATCGAGGTTTTTTATTTTCCCTTCATCAAATTTTTCATCCAAACTATGGTTTATTTGTTTTGGATTTTAAGTAAATTAATAAACTATTTTTTTTGTTCGAATTTTCTTAAAACATTTATCTAGCCCAACAACACTGTAAAGCATCGAGGTTTTTTATTTTCCCTTCATCAAATTTTTCATCCAAACTATGGTTTATTTGTTTTGGATTTTAAGTAAATTCATAAACTATTTTTTTTGTTCGAATTTTCTTAAAACATTTCTCTAGCAAAAAACACTGTAAAGCATCGAGGTTTTTTATTTTCCCTTCATCAAATTTTTCATCCAAACTATGGTTTATTTGTTTTGGATTTTAAGTAAATTAATAAACTATTTTTTTTGTTCGAATTTTCTTAAAACATTTATCTAGCCCAACAACACTGTAAAGCATTGAGGTTTTTTATTTTCCCTTCATCAAATTTTTCATCCAAACTATGGTTTATTTGTTTTGGATTTTAAGTAAATTCATAAACTATTTTTTTTGTTCGAATTTTCTTAAAACATTTCTCTAGCAAAAAACACTGTAAAGCATCGAGGTTTTTTATTTTCCCTTCATCAAATTTTTCATCCAAACTATGGTTTATTTGTTTTGGAATTTAAGTAAATTCATAAACTATTTTTTTTGTTCGAATTTTCTTAAAACATTTATCTAGCCCAACAACACTGTAAAGCATTGAGGTTTTTTATTTTCCCTTCATCAAATTTTTCATCCAAACTATGGTTTATTTGTTTTGGAATTTAATTAAATTCATAAACTATTTTTTTTGTTCGAATTTTCTTAAAACATTTATCTAGCCCAACAACACTGTAAAGCATCGAGGTTTTTTATTTTCCCTTCGTCAAATTTTTCATCCAAACTATGGTTTATTTGTTTTGGATTTTAAGTAAATTCATAAACTATTTTTTTTGTTCGAATTTTCTTAAAACATTTCTCTAGCAAAAAACACTGTAAAGTATCGAGGTTTTTTATTTTCCCTTCGTCAAATTTTTCATCCAAACTATGGTTTATTTGTTTTGGATTTTAAGTAAATTCATAAACTATTTTTTTGTTCGAATTTTCTTTAAACATTTCTCTAGCAAAAAACACTGTAAAGCCTCGAGGTTTTTTATTTTCCCTTCATCAAATTTTTCATCCAAACTATGGTTTATTTGTTTTGGATTTTAAGTAAATTCATAAACTATTTTTTTTGTTCGAATTTTCTTAAAACATTTCTCTAGCAAAAAACACTGTAAAGCATCGAGGTTTTTTATTTTCCCTTCATCAAATTTTTCATCCAAACTATGGTTTATTTGTTTTGGATTTTAAGTAAATTCATAAACTATTTTTTTTGTTCGAATTTTCTTAAAACATTTCTCTAGCAAAAAACACTGTAAAGCATCGAGGTTTTTTATTTTCCCTTCATCAAATTTTTCATCCAAACTATGGTTTATTTGTTTTGGATTTTAAGTAAATTCATAAACTATTTTTTTTGTTCGAATTTTCTTAAAACATGTCTCTAGCCCAACAACACTGAAAAGCATCGAGGTTTTTTATTTTCCCTTCATCAAATTTTTCATCCAAACTATGGTTTATTTGTTTTGGATTTTAAGTAAATTAATAAACTATTTTTTTTGTTCGAATTTTCTTTAAACATTTCTCTAGCAAAAAACACTGTAAAGCATCGAGGTTTTTTATTTTCCCTTCATCAAATTTTTCATCCAAACTATGGTTTATTTGTTTTGGATTTTAAGTAAATTCATAAACTATTTTTTTTGTTCGAATTTTCTTAAACATTTCTCTAGCAAAAAACACTGTAAAGCATCGAGGGTTTTTTATTTTCCCTTCATCAAATTTTTCATCCAAACTATGGTTTATTTGTTTGGATTTTAAGTAAATTAATAAACTATTTTTTTTGTTCGAATTTTCTTTAAACATTTCTCTAGCAAAAAACACTGTAAAGCATCGAGGTTTTTTATTTTCCCTTCATCAAATTTTTCATCCAAACTATGGTTTATTTGTTTTGGATTTTAAGTAAATTCATAAACTATTTTTTTTGTTCGAATTTTCTTAAAACATTTCTCTAGCAAAAAACACTGTAAAGCATCGAAGTTTTTTATTTTCCCTTCATCAAATTTTTCATCCAAACTATGGTTTATTTGTTTTGGATTTTAAGTAAATTAATAAACTATTTTTTTTGTTCGAATTTTCTTTAAACATTTCTCTAGCAAAAAACACTGTAAAGCATCGAGGTTTTTTATTTTCCCTTCATCAAATTTTCATCCAAACTATGGTTTATTTGTTTTGGATTTTAAGTAAATTCATAAACTATTTTTTTTGTTCGAATTTTCTTAAAACATTTCTCTAGCAAAAACACTGTAAAGCATCGAGGTTTTTTATTTTCCCTTCATCAAATTTTTCATCCAAACTATGGTTTATTTGTTTGGATTTTAAGTAAATTCATAAACTATTTTTTTGTTCGAATTTTCTTAAAACATTTCTCTAGCAAAAAACACTGTAAAGCATCGAGGTTTTTTATTTTCCCTTCATCAAATTTTTCATCCAAACTATGGTTTATTTGTTTTGGATTTTAAGTAAATTCATAAACTATTTTTTTTGTTCGAATTTCTTAAAACATGTCTCTAGCCCAACAACACTGAAAAGCATCGAGGTTTTTTATTTTCCCTTCATCAAATTTTTCATCCAAACTATGGTTTATTTGTTTTGGATTTTAAGTAATTAATAAACTATTTTTTTGTTCGAATTTTCTTTAACATTTCTCTAGCAAAAAACACTGTAAAGCATCGAGGTTTTTTATTTTCCCTTCATCAAATTTTTCATCCAAACTATGGTTATTTGTTTTGGATTTAAGTAAATTCATAAACTATTTTTTTTGTTCGAATTTTCTTAAAACATTTCTCTAGCAAAAAACACTGTAAAGCATCGAGGTTTTTTATTTTCCCTTCATCAAATTTTTCATCCAAACTATGGTTTATTTGTTTTGGATTTTAAGTAAATTAATAAACTATTTTTTTGTTCGAATTTTCTTTAAACATTTCTCTAGCAAAAAACACTGTAAAGCATCGAGGTTTTTTATTTTCCCTTCATCAAATTTTTCATCCAAACTATGGTTTATTTGTTTTGGATTTTAAGTAAATTCATAAACTATTTTTTTGTTCGAATTTTCTTAAAACATTTCTCTAGCAAAAAACACTGTAAAGCATCGAAGTTTTTATTTTCCCTTCATCAAATTTTTCATCCAAACTATGGTTTATTTGTTTTGGATTTTAAGTAAATTAATAAACTATTTTTTTTGTTCGAATTTTCTTTAAACATTTCTCTAGCAAAAAACACTGTAAAGCATCGAGGTTTTTTATTTTCCCTTCATCAAATTTTTCATCCAAACTATGGTTTATTTGTTTTGGATTTTAAGTAAATTCATAAACTATTTTTTTTGTTCGAATTTTCTTAAACATTTCTCTAGCAAAAAACACTGTAAAGCATCGAGGTTTTTATTTTCCCTTCATCAAATTTTTCATCCAAACTATGGTTTATTTGTTTTGGATTTTAAGTAAATAATAAACTATTTTTTTTGTTCGAATTTTCTTTAAACATTTCTCTAGCAAAAAACACTGTAAAGCATCGAGGTTTTTTATTTTCCCTTCATCAAATTTTTCATCCAAACTATGGTTTATTTGTTTTGGATTTTAAGTAAATTCATAAACTATTTTTTTTGTTCGAATTTTCTTAAAACATTTCTCTAGCAAAAAACACTGTAAAGCATCGAGGTTTTTTATTTTCCCTTCATCAAATTTTTCATCCAAACTATGGTTTATTTGTTTTGGATTTTAAGTAAATTCATAAACTATTTTTTTTGTTCGAATTTTCTAAAACATTTCTCTAGCAAAAAACACTGTAAAGCATCGAGGTTTTTTATTTTCCCTTCATCAAATTTTTCATCCAAACTATGGTTTATTTGTTTTGGATTTTAAGTAATTCATAAACTATTTTTTTTGTTCGAATTTTCTTAAAACATGTCTCTAGCCCAACAACACTGTAAAGCATCGAGGTTTTTTATTTTCCCTTCATCAAATTTTTCATCCAAACTATGGTTTATTTGTTTTGGATTTTAAGTAAATTCATAAACTATTTTTTTTGTTCGAATTTTCTTAAAACATGTCTCTAGCCCAACAACACTGTAAAGCATCGAGGTTTTTTATTTTCCCTTCATCAAATTTTTCATCCAAACTATGGTTTATTTGTTTTGGATTTTAAGTAAATTCATAAACTATTTTTTTGTTCGAATTTTCTTAAAACATTTCTCTAGCAAAAAACACTGTAAAGCATCGAGGTTTTTTATTTTCCCTTCATCAATTTTTCATCCAAACTATGGTTTATTTGTTTTGGATTTAAGTAAATTCATAAACTATTTTTTTGTTCGAATTTTCTTAAAACATTTCTCTAGCAAAAAACACTGTAAAGCATCGAGGTTTTTTATTTTCCCTTCATCAAATTTTTCATCCAAACTATGGTTTATTTGTTTTGGATTTTAAGTAAATTCATAAACTATTTTTTTTGTTCGAATTTTCTTAAAACATTTCTCTAGCAAAAAACACTGTAAAGCATCGAGGTTTTTTATTTTCCCTTCATCAAATTTTTCATCCAAACTATGGTTTATTTGTTTTGGATTTTAAGTAAATTCATAAACTATTTTTTTTGTTCGAATTTTCTTAAAACATGTCTCTAGCCCAACAACACTGTAAAGCATCGAGGTTTTTTATTTTCCCTTCATCAAATTTTCATCCAAACTATGGTTTATTTGTTTTGGATTTTAAGTAAATTCATAAACTATTTTTTTTGTTCGAATTTTCTTAAAACATTTCTCTAGCAAAAAACACTGTAAAGCATCGAGGTTTTTTATTTTCCCTTCATCAAATTTTTCATCCAAACTATGGTTTATTTGTTTTGGATTTTAAGTAAATTCATAAACTATTTTTTTGTTCGAATTTTCTTAAAACATGTCTCTAGCCCAACAACACTGTAAAGCATCGAGGTTTTTTATTTTCCCTTCATCAAATTTTTCATCCAAACTATGGTTTATTTGTTTTGGATTTTAAGTAAATTCATAAACTATTTTTTTTTTCGAATTTTATTAAAACATTTCTCTAGCCCAACAACACTGTAAAGCATCGAGGTTTATTATTTTCCCTTTATCAAATTTTCATCCAAACTATGGTTTATTTGTTTTGGATTTTAAGTAAATTCATAAACTATTTTTTTGTTCGAATTTTCTTAAAACATTTCTCTAGCAAAAAACACTGTAAAGCATCGAGGTTTTTATTTTTCCCTTCATCAAATTTTTCATCCAAACTATGGTTTATTTGTTTGGATTTTAAGTAAATTCATAAACTATTTTTTTGTTCGAATTTTCTTAAAACATTTCTCTAGCCCAACAATACTGTAAAGCATCGAGGTTTTTATTTTCCCTTCGTCAAATTTTTCATCCAAACTATGGTTTATTTGTTTTGGATTTTAAGTAAATTCATAAACTATTTTTTTGTTCGAATTTTCTTAAAACATTTCTCTAGCAAAAAACACTGTAAAGCATCGAGGTTTTTTATTTTCCCTTCATCAAATTTTTCATCCAAACTATGGTTTATTTGTTTTGGATTTTAAGTAAATTCATAAACTATTTTTTTTGTTCGAATTTTCTTAAAACATTTCTCTAGCAAAAAACACTGTAAAGCATCGAGGTTTTTTATTTTCCCTTCGTCAAATTTTTCATCCAAACTATGGTTTATTTGTTTTGGATTTTAAGTAAATTCATAAACTATTTTTTTGTTCGAATTTTCTTAAAACATTTCTCTAGCAAAAAAACACTGTAAAGCATCGAGGTTTTTTATTTTCCCTTCATCAAATTTTTCATCCAAACTATGGTTTATTTGTTTTGGATTTTAAGTAAATTAATAAACTATTTTTTTGTTCGAATTTTCTTAAAACATTTCTCTAGCAAAAAACACTGTAAAGTATCGAGGTTTTTATTTTCCCTTCGTCAAATTTTTCATCCAAACTATGGTTTATTTGTTTTGGATTTTAAGTAAATTCATAAACTATTTTTTTTGTTCGAATTTTCTTAAAACATTTCTCTAGCAAAAAACACTGTAAAGCATCGAGGTTTTTTATTTTCCCTTCATCAAATTTTTCATCCAAACTATGGTTTATTTGTTTTGGATTTTAAGTAAATTAATAAACTATTTTTTTTGTTCGAATTTTCTTAAAACATTTATCTAGCCCAACAACACTGTAAAGCATTGAGGTTTTTTATTTTCCCTTCATCAAATTTTTCATCCAAACTATGGTTTATTTGTTTTGGATTTTAAGTAAATTAATAAACTATTTTTTTTGT
>JAJQJQ010000379.1:0-26764 GCA_028622995.1 Panagrolaimus kolymaensis | reverse complement strand
TCGCTAGATAGTAGATAGGGACAGTGGGAATCTCGTTAATCCATTCGTGCGCGTCAGGACTTATCTGACGAGGCATTTGGCTACCTTAAGAGAGTCATAGTTACTCCCGCCGTTTACCCGCGCTTATATAAATTTCTTTAGATTAACATTCAGAGCACTGGGCAGAAATCACAAATAGTCAACGCATATAAACGCCTTCTATTTGCTCTGTTTTAATTAGACAGTCGGATTCCCCGAGTCCGTGTCAGTTCTAAGCTAATCGTTAAGTGTATATTGACGTTACAAACCCGAAAGAATGAAACAAGTTTAAAAAATTCACAAAATAAAATAAGCACTAGTCCAAGTTCACCCGAAGGATCCCTCAAACATGACTTATTTCATTAAGTTTCATTTAAAAACCCAATATACTCGATTCTTAGAGCCAATCCTTTTTCCGAAGTTACGGATCTAATTTGCCGACTTCCCTTACCTACATTATTCTATCGACCAGAGGCTATTCACCTTGAAAACCTGATGCGGAATCAGGTACGGTTATGGAATACATTATTAGGGATCCCTCATATTTTCAAGGGTCATATAAAGCACTCAGAACATAACAAAAACCGTTATGCTTACACTATCTTTATCCATATCTCGAGATGATCTCATTCCATGGACAAAATAGCTAAAATAGAGAAGAGATCTCTATTCTGAACTTTATATGACGTATATGAGTTCATATAACGTTACCGCCCCTTATATATTAACCGAAGTTAAAATATAATCGTATTCTCATAGTGTAGGAATATTAACCTACTTCCCTTTCAGAAAACATGTGAAACCATATTAAAATATGATAACACACATAATGAAAATTGCATGCGCAATTTCTTTAGGACCGACTGACCCACATTCAAATACTGTTCACGTGGAAACCTTTTTCACTTCGGCCTTCACAAGGATTCTCACTTGAATGTTTGCTACTATCACCAAGATCTGCACTAGTAGAAGCTCCAGTCCATTTTACAATGTAAACCTTCAACGCTAACTACTACACCTTCCTACATGTTATACTCTGTTTATTAGTTATACCATAGTATAACAGTAAAGTATAGGTCTTTCGCTAGAGCGCCATCCATTTTCAGGGCTAGTTGATTCGGCAGGTGAGTTGTTACACACTCCTTAGCGGTTTACAACTTCCATGTCCACCGTCCTGCTGTCAATATCAACTAACACCTTTTATGGGGTCTCATGAGCAAAAAGTTAGGCACCTTAACTTTACTTGCGGTTCATCCCGCATCGCCAGTTCTGCTTACCAAAAATGGCCCACTTTCAACTTAATATTCAATGTATATGTTCAATTAAGAAACATATACATCATACCCATTAAGAGTATGAGAATAGGTTGAGAACATTTCGTTCCCAAGACCTCTAATCGTTCGCTTTACCGAGTATAACTATAAATAGTTGAAGCTATCCTAAGGGAAACTTCGGAAGGAACCAGCTACTAGATGGTTCGATTAGTCTTTCGCCCCTATACCCAAGTCAGACGATCGATTTGCACGTCAGAACCGCTTCGGACTTCCATCAGAGTTTCCTCTGACTTCATCCTGCTCAGGCATAGTTCACCATCTTTCGGGTCTCATCGCATATGCTCTATCTCCACCCAATTGTAAACAATTTAGATGGGACTATGTTGCTCATATAATTCGAAAATTACATGATCACATATCATTACCATAAAGGTAACTTTACTTTCATTACGCCAATGAGTTTTATTCACTCAATGACTCGCATATACGATAAACTCCTTGGTCCGTGTTTCAAGACGGGACAGATAGGTGATTGTCTTTTATACTGATAAAAAGAACCGCATCATATATAAAAGTAAAACAATGTAAAAAAGCCAACGCATGCGTTAACTTTAATTCACCATCTTATTTACATAATTTTTGGCTCTTTCATACCCAATTAATCAAAAACATCTTCCATTAAGCAAGGATACACATCCGAAGATATGCCCTCTAACAAAACTTAAGAAGTTATGATCAATCGTATCAGCACAATGATAGCAAGTGCATTGTTAAACAATAAACTGCATTCAAGCATTGAATCTTACGATAACAAAGCTCAAACCGTTACATCACTTTCCAACTTATTACTACCATCTTTCGACAACTCTATCCGTTTCCACCCATTCGGTTTCGCGTACTATTTAACTCTCTCTTCAGAGTTCTTTTCAACTTTCCCTCACGGTACTTGTTTGCTATCGGATTCATGGTCATATTTAGCTTTAGGTGAAGTTTACCACCTTCTTTGGGCTGTGTTTCCAAACAACCCGACTCAAAACATAAAACAAATATAAGGTATAAAAAATCTTAACAGGCCTATCACCTTCTATGGAACTCTAGTCAAAGAGAACTTAAGATTTTATACCTCATATAATGTATCATGCTATACGCTACAGTTCGCTATAACATTACGCTATAGAGATTCAGCGCTGAGCTTATCCCGTTTCACTCGCAGTTACTAAGGGAATCCTTTTTAGTTTCTTTTCCTCCGCTTACTGATATGCTTAAGTTCAGCGGGTAGTCACACCTGATATGAGTTCGTAAAAGGTAAAATTTATGCTATACATTAATTCATAAAGCAATATACTTTTCAAGTAAAAGAACTTTTATCTCAACCATAAAAAAATGGTCAATTCAAGTTTTTACTTTTATCAAGTAAAGCTTATGAAAAAATGCTGCTATGAAACCAATTAAAGGTTACATAGCAAGCAAAAATTTTATGAGATTTAAGTAAAGCTATAAAGGTCGATCCAACGAATCCTATGCCAAAATTCTTTACTTTCCCATACGAAGGACATAATAAATCCTTCAATTATCACTACATATAAGCCCTTTCACAAGCCTAATGCAGTAGTAATTTATACGAATCTCATACAGATGTGCCATTCGTTAAAAACGAACGGCGCAATTTGCATTCGAAACTTTTTCATTCATGTAGTTTGCAAGTCATGAAAATTAACGCATTTTGCTGCGTTCTTCATCGAACCATGAACCGAGTGGTCCACCGAATAGGATTGTATGTTTGATTATTCAAAATCCTTTGTTATATTCTTTGTTTATTAAAATAAAACATGTTCTGGCAGCATCCCATTAGTAGATGCTTTTTAATTCTAAGTCATAAACCCAAAGGAATAAACTTTAAGGATCTATGGATATATGTTAGCACGGCATTCTACACTAACTCCATAAACCATAGAAACCAGAGAACGGCCGTATAGTTATTCAAAATAACTTTATATCAAACATACGTTTGATATAAGTCTCACAAGGTGTGATTTGTGTTAAAATCATTAATGATCCGGCCTGCAGGTTCACCTACGGCCACCTTGTTACGACTTTTGCCCGGTTCAAGCCAATGCGATCAAATTACTTTTCAACAAAATTTGCATACCGAAATATACAAAGATCATCAATCCGTAATCTTCTCGAATTAACCCAGTTCCGGGCAGCGACGGGCGGTGTGTACAAAGGACAGGGACGTAATCAGCGTAAGCTGATGACTTACACTTACTTGAAGTTCCTCGTTCACGAATAATAATTACAATATTCGATCCCAAATACGGAATAATTTGACTCGTTTACCAAAATCTTTCGATTATGGTCACACGCGCTGCAATTTTCATTGTAGCGCGCGTGCAGCCCCAGACATCTTAGGGCATCACAGACCTGTTATTGCTGGGTTTCTTACGACTGGAACGCCGCAAATCCCATTAAGAAGGAAAGAACGTCATATAAATAAAACGCTTTCCTATTTAATTAAGCTCCAATCTCGTTCGTTATCGGAATTAACCAGACAAATCACTCCACGAACTAAGAACGGCCATGCACCACCATCCACCAAATCATGAAAAAGCTATCAATCTGTCAATCCTTATAGTGTCTAGACCGGGTGAGTTTTCCCGTGTTGAGTCAAATTAAGCCGCAGGCTCCACTTCTGGTGGTGACCTTCCGTCAATTCCTTTAAGTTTCAACTTTGCAACCATACTTCCCCCGGAACCGAAAGACTTTCGTTTCCGGGAAGCTCGTTTCAAGGGCAAATATAAAATATCCACCCGAAACTCGCTAGATGGCATAGTTTACGGTCAGAACTAGGGCGGTATCTGATCGCCTTCGATCCTCTGACTTTCGTTCTTGATTAATGAAAACATTCTTGCCAAATGCTTTCGCTGTAGTTCGTCTCGCAAGGGTCCACGAATTTCACCTCTCGCCCTGCGATACGGATGGCCCCGGCCGTTCCTTTTAATCATTACCATGGTAAGTAAAACCAATAAAACATGAACCATAGTCATGTTCTATTATTCCATGCAAAACCATACAAGCTTACGCCTGTTTTGAGCACTTTGATTTATTCAAAGTAAACTCATCAGACATTTACACATTACAAGTAACATGTAAAAAATCTGATAAAAAACATTTAGTAATAGTTACAACCCAAAGGGTGAACCATCCTATCATGTACAGATCCAACTACGAGCTTTTTAACCGCAACAACAATTCAATGCAGTATGAGAGCTGGAATTACCGCGGCTGCTGGCACCAGACTTGCCCTCTCATTGATACTCTTTAATGATTTTAAAATCAAACCATTCCAATGATCCAGCCCCGAAGGACTAGATCTTGTCATTTCTCGTCACTACCTCCTCGTACTGAGAGTGGGTAATTTTCGCGCCTGCTGCCTTCCTTGGATGTAAACGCCGTTTCTCAGGCATTTTCTCCGGAGTCGAACCCTAATTCTCCGTTACCCGTCAAAACCATATAAGTACTATATACTTATATATACAGTTGATAGGTCAGACACTTGAATGACATGTCGCCAGTACAAGACTATGCGATCAGCAAAGTTTATTCAGAGTCAACAAAACACATCCGAAGATGCTTGGTTTTGTTCTAATAAATGCACGTTAACTTACGTTAACGCTTTTATGCATGTATTAGCTCCAGAATTACCACAGTTATCCATGTAGGATATATGTCAAAATCAAGTAAATTTTAGCTGTTTTAATGAGCCATACGCGGTTTCGTGTTAAAAACACATGTACTTAGACATGCATGGCTTAATCTTTGAAATGACCACATCAATCAGACAGGATCAATCAGATATATGCACATTTTGTGTAAAATATCTTACCAAAGATCAACGTTGATACCATACGGGCGGAATATGGATTTATATCAACAGATGACGTATAAATGTCACATCGCTTTTTCCAATAATTATATACATAAAGTATATTTATAAGCAACTTTCGTTAAACTTATGACCAGCATAATAGATAAACGTACGAGCAAACAGCACTTATGTCTGTCACGCTCTTATACCTCAAGATACCTCGAAATCATCAGTACGAGCATTTCGCAACTACCGATATCCATTCAAGGGATTCATGAAAAAAATGATCAGAAAATGAAAAAGAATCAAAAACAAGCCCATTTGGCATTAAATTTTCAAATTTTTTCAAACTTTCTGAGTTTTTTTCATTTCACAAATGCAAGTTCCCGATGTATGTGTATGGATGACGGAAAAAAAAAGTGCCCTTTTTTTGGTCCAAAAGTGCTTAATATGGTTCAGAATCGTCATTTTTGAGGTTTTTTTGATATTTGGAATCCATTTTTTATCGATTTCGATAATTATTTGCGCATAAATTAGCAAATTTCCGAAAAATGCCAAAATTTCGCAAAAAATGAAATTTTCAGAATTTTACCACAATTTATTCCCTATGCTAAAAACACTAGATTTGAACGAATTTGAGGTTTTTAAAACGTTTGGTGCACTTCAATTTGCATGTTTATGCATATTTTGTGCATAAATTTGAATATTTACATGCCTTATCTTACCATATTGTAGTATAAACAATCAACGGCTTTGACAGGTTCCATTCATCCATGTAAAGAACACGTTGATCAAAAATGGCTAACGCATAATATACGTTACACGAATATGGCTAACGCAATTAATGTGTAACATCGGGTAACACAATAAACCAGTTCCATAAAAATGGGTAACACAATAAATGCATTCCTTCCAATTGGTCAACACAAGCAATGTGTTACATCAAATGGATAACGTATTGTATACGTTCACTGAATGAACAATGTCATCAATGTGTTACATGAATATGACTAACACAATATATGTGTTCCATCAAATGAATAACAAGGAATATGTGTACATTAAAATGAATAACACAAAATATATGTTCCTTGAAATGGATAACAAAGAATATGCGTTCCTCGAAAAGCCAAACAATAGTTATGCGTTACATAATAATCGCTAACCTTTGTAACGTATTTCACCAAAATGTGTAACATGGAATATGCGTTCTTCGAAATGGATAACTGAAAATATGCATTCCGTGAAATGTATAACACATAATATACGTTCCTTGTGATGGCTAACAGAGTTTATTTTTTCTAAAAAATGGATAACGTAGAATTTGCATTCCTCGAAATGGATTAAGGAAAATATGTGTTCCTTGAAAATGGCCAACGATATTTATGTATATCAGTATAATGGATAACACAAATAATGCTTTCATCGAAAATTACTAACGCAAATTATGCGTTGGAAACGATGAATGAAAACCCTGCATGGGATCGATATGCGACAACCATCTAAAGGCTTTCCAAAATGTATGGTGAAATAATTTTAACTATTTAGGGATATTTGGTGACATAGATTTATGCATTTCTGGTTATTTTGTTGCATAATTTATGACTTTTTGGGTTTTGGGATATTTTTTGACTGGCTTCATGAATCTTTGGTTTATTTGGTGACATAGTATTTATGATTTTTTTCGACGGACTAGCTTACTTTTTTAATTTTTTGGGTGATGGAATAGCTTACTTTTTTAATTTTTTGGGTGATGGAATAGCTTACTTTTTTAATTTTTTGGGTGATGGAATAGATTACTTTTTTAATTTTTTGGGTGATGGAATAGCTTACTTTTTTAATTTTTTGGGTGATTGAATAGCTTACTTTTTTAATTTTTTGGGTGATGGAATAGCTTACTTTTTTAATTTTTTGGGTGATTGAATAGCTTACTTTTTTAATTTTTTGGGTGATGGAATAGATTACTTTTTTAATTTTTTGGGTGATGGAATAGCTTACTTTTTTAATTTTTTGGGTGATTGAATAGCTTACTTTTTTAATTTTTTGGGTGATGGAATAGCTTACTTTTTTAATTTTTTGGGTGATTGAATAGCTTACTTTTTTAATTTTTTGGGTGATGGAATAGCTTACTTTTTTAATTTTTTGGGTGATGGAATAGCTTACTTTTTTAATTTTTTGGGTTATTGAATAGCTTACTTTTTGATTGGTTTATTTTGTAAGGGCTATTATTATTGGTTTTTTTCTCTGAATTTTTGTTGAGGCTGCATTTTGACGGGCTTTATGTAAATTTTTAAAATGAGTGGTAAAAAACTGAGCCATAAATATGAGACCTCGTATGATCTCATATTTATGGCTCCAATCAAAAAAAAAAGGGTCGTTTTTTTATTCTTGAAATGGGTGATAAAAAAAAAAGCCATCGACAGAAGATTAAAATCAAAGTGAAAATGCAAAAAAGTAATACCATACACTCTTTTTGCAAGTGTATGGATCTTTTAAACCACATTTTCACCCGAAATTAACCTTTTGCCGATGGCTATTTGGGTTTTTTAAATATTAAAAATGTGGTTGTATGCCTAAATATTTTGACATACAACTGCACACCTTTATTCACCCTTACAGAAACAATATGGTATGTGATGGTTGATTTTTTTTTCCCACCAACCTATCATCCAAATTGCATGCATACATATTCTCATACATAATCCAAAGCTTTTTCATTTTTTGATGGAATATGAACCATGCATGATTTTATTATACACATATCCTTTTCATAGTAGGTAGGACCCAACCATGCCACCATTATTTGGTGTTACTGCATATGCAGAAACCCATAAAATGGTTATATTTCGTTCACCTTAATGCAAACCACGCATTTTGAAAAAAATTCTTTTATGCATTTTTCAAAATCTTTGTTTGTGAAACACAATTTTTTGAAAATTATATAAGTGAAACACAATTTTTTGTGTATGTACATTCATATTCAAAAAATGGATGTGAAACACAAAAAACGATTAAAAAATGCGTTTAAAGCTTTCACATCTCAAAGGGGGCCCTCCCCTCCCCTCCCCATGGGTATGGACCTCCTTTGAGATGAATGTGAAACACAAAAAATTTGAATCAAAACAGATCATCCGATCTTTGGCTAAGTCTCAACAGATCGCAGCATAAACGCTGCTCTACTGAGAACAACACCAAGATCAGTAATCAAGTAGTTTGCAAGAAATCTTACACCCCGACACTATACCTTAGTAATTAAGGCTTTGTCAAAAGAACCAGATTTACCCAATTCTTTCAAGACATATAATGGGGCAATACTACATCCGAAGATGCATACTTTAGCCATACTCGACACCGAGATGCAAAAGTATTATTGCTAATCGTCTAGGATGGATTCTGACTTAGAGGCTTTCAGTCATAAGCCACCAGACGTAGCATCACGCCATTACTCTATCGAGTAAGCGTATATACCAAATGTCTGGACCTGCGGTTCCTCTCGTACTAAGCAGGACTACTATCGCAATAACTATTACTGTCTGTAGGGTAAAACTAACCTGTCTCGCGACGGTCTAAACCCAGCTCACGTTCCCTATTAGTGGGTGAACAATCCAACGCTTTACGAATTCTGCTTCGTAATGATAGGAAGAGCCGACATCGAAGGATCAAAAAGCAACGTCGCTATGGACGCTTGGCTGCCACAAGCCAGTTATCCCTATGGTAACTTTTCTGACACCTCTTATTTAAAACTTTTAAATCCAAAAGGATCGATAGGCCACGCTTTAACGGTCTGTATTCGTACTGAGAATCAAGATCAAGTATACTTTTCTCCTTTTAGTCTACGTGAGGTTTCTGTCCTCACTGAGTATACCTTAGGACACCTGCGTTACTATTTGACAGATGTACCGCCCCAGTCAAACTCCCCGCCTGACAATGTCATCAGTGCGGATCATGCTTTAATCAAATTAAAACATTTAATTCCAAAAGAAAGTCCGAAGACAATCTCCGTATTACTGAATAAGTAAAGAGTCGATAAAAGTAGGGGTATTTCACGATTGACCGAAGTCTCCCCCTTATACTACACCTCTTATGACTCTTCACAAAGTCAGACTAGAGTCAAGCTCAATAGGGTCTTCTTTCCCCGCAGACTTTACCAAGCCCGTTCCCTTGGCTGTGATTTCGCTAGATAGTAGATAGGGACAGTGGGAATCTCGTTAATCCATTCGTGCGCGTCAGGACTTATCTGACGAGGCATTTGGCTACCTTAAGAGAGTCATAGTTACTCCCGCCGTTTACCCGCGCTTATATAAATTTCTTTAGATTAACATTCAGAGCACTGGGCAGAAATCACAAATAGTCAACGCATATAAACGCCTTCTATTTGCTCTGTTTTAATTAGACAGTCGGATTCCCCGAGTCCGTGTCAGTTCTAAGCTAATCGTTAAGTGTATATTGACGTTACAAACCCGAAAGAATGAAACAAGTTTAAAAAATTCACAAAATAAAATAAGCACTAGTCCAAGTTCACCCGAAGGATCCCTCAAACATGACTTATTTCATTAAGTTTCATTTAAAAACCCAATATACTCGATTCTTAGAGCCAATCCTTTTTCCGAAGTTACGGATCTAATTTGCCGACTTCCCTTACCTACATTATTCTATCGACCAGAGGCTATTCACCTTGAAAACCTGATGCGGAATCAGGTACGGTTATGGAATACATTATTAGGGATCCCTCATATTTTCAAGGGTCATATAAAGCACTCAGAACATAACAAAAACCGTTATGCTTTACACTATCTTTATCCATATCTCGAGATGATCTCATTCCATGGACAAAATAGCTAAAATAGAGAAGAGATCTCTATTCTGAACTTTATATGACGTATATGAGTTCATATAACGTTACCGCCCCTTATATATTAACCGAAGTTAAAATATAATCGTATTCTCATAGTGTAGGAATATTAACCTACTTCCCTTTCAGAAAACATGTGAAACCATATTAAAATATGATAACACACATAATGAAAATTGCATGCGCAATTTCTTTAGGACCGACTGACCCACATTCAAATACTGTTCACGTGGAAACCTTTTTCACTTCGGCCTTCAAGGATCTCACTTGAATGTTTGCTACTATCACCAAGATCTGCACTAGTAGAAGCTCCAGTCCATTTTACAATGTAAACCTTCAACGCTAACTACTACACCTTCCTACATGTTATACTCTGTTTATTAGTTATACCATAGTATAACAGTAAAGTATAGGTCTTTCGCTAGAGCGCCATCCATTTTCAGGGCTAGTTGATTCGGCAGGTGAGTTGTTACACACTCCTTAGCGGTTTACAACTTCCATGTCCACCGTCCTGCTGTCAATATCAACTAACACCTTTTATGGGGTCTCATGAGCAAAAAGTTAGGCACCTTAACTTTACTTGCGGTTCATCCCGCATCGCCAGTTCTGCTTACCAAAAATGGCCCACTTTCAACTTAATATTCAATGTATATGTTCAATTAAGAAACATATACATCATACCCATTAAGAGTATGAGAATAGGTTGAGAACATTTCGTTCCCAAGACCTCTAATCGTTCGCTTTACCGAGTATAACTATAAATAGTTGAAGCTATCCTAAGGGAAACTTCGGAAGGAACCAGCTACTAGATGGTTCGATTAGTCTTTCGCCCCTATACCCAAGTCAGACGATCGATTTGCACGTCAGAACCGCTTCGGACTTCCATCAGAGTTTCCTCTGACTTCATCCTGCTCAGGCATAGTTCACCATCTTTCGGGTCTCATCGCATATGCTCTATCTCCACCCAATTGTAAACAATTTAGATGGGACTATGTTGCTCATATAATTCGAAAATTACATGATCACATATCATTACCATAAAGGTAACTTTACTTTCATTACGCCAATGAGTTTTATTCACTCAATGACTCGCATATACGATAAACTCCTTGGTCCGTGTTTCAAGACGGGACAGATAGGTGATTGTCTTTTATACTGATAAAAAAGAACCGCATCATATATAAAAGTAAAACAATGTAAAAAAGCCAACGCATGCGTTAACTTTAATTCACCATCTTATTTACATAATTTTTGGCTCTTTCATACCCAATTAATCAAAAACATCTTCCATTAAGCAAGGATACACATCCGAAGATATGCCCTCTAACAAAACTTAAGAAGTTATGATCAATCGTATCAGCACAATGATAGCAAGTGCATTGTTAAACAATAAACTGCATTCAAGCATTGAATCTTACGATAACAAAGCTCAAACCGTTACATCACTTTCCAACTTATTACTACCATCTTTCGACAACTCTATCCGTTTCCACCCATTCGGTTTCGCGTACTATTTAACTCTCTCTTCAGAGTTCTTTTCAACTTTCCCTCACGGTACTTGTTTGCTATCGGATTCATGGTCATATTTAGCTTTAGGTGAAGTTTACCACCTTCTTTGGGCTGTGTTTCCAAACAACCCGACTCAAAACATAAAACAAATATAAGGTATAAAAAATCTTAACAGGCCTATCACCTTCTATGGAACTCTAGTCAAAGAGAACTTAAGATTTTATACCTCATATAATGTATCATGCTATACGCTACAGTTCGCTATAACATTACGCTATAGAGATTCAGCGCTGAGCTTATCCCGTTTCACTCGCAGTTACTAAGGGAATCCTTTTTAGTTTCTTTTCCTCCGCTTACTGATATGCTTAAGTTCAGCGGGTAGTCACACCTGATATGAGTTCGTAAAAGGTAAAATTTATGCTATACATTAATTCATAAAGCAATATACTTTTCAAGTAAAAGAACTTTTATCTCAACCATAAAAAAATGGTCAATTCAAGTTTTTACTTTTATCAAGTAAAGCTTATGAAAAAATGCTGCTATGAAACCAATTAAAGGTTACATAGCAAGCAAAAATTTTATGAGATTTAAGTAAAGCTATAAAGGTCGATCCAACGAATCCTATGCCAAAATTCTTTACTTTCCCATACGAAGGACATAATAAATCCTTCAATTATCACTACATATAAGCCCTTTCACAAGCCTAATGCAGTAGTAATTTATACGAATCTCATACAGATGTGCCATTCGTTAAAAACGAACGGCGCAATTTGCATTCGAAACTTTTTCATTCATGTAGTTTGCAAGTCATGAAAATTAACGCATTTTGCTGCGTTCTTCATCGAACCATGAACCGAGTGGTCCACCGAATAGGATTGTATGTTTGATTATTCAAAATCCTTTGTTATATTCTTTGTTTATTAAAATAAAACATGTTCTGGCAGCATCCCATTAGTAGATGCTTTTTAATTCTAAGTCATAAACCCAAAGGAATAAACTTTAAGGATCTATGGATATATGTTAGCACGGCATTCTACACTAACTCCATAAACCATAGAAACCAGAGAACGGCCGTATAGTTATTCAAAATAACTTTATATCAAACATACGTTTGATATAAGTCTCACAAGGTGTGATTTGTGTTAAAATCATTAATGATCCGGCCTGCAGGTTCACCTACGGCCACCTTGTTACGACTTTTGCCCGGTTCAAGCCAATGCGATCAAATTACTTTTCAACAAAATTTGCATACCGAAATATACAAAGATCATCAATCCGTAATCTTCTCGAATTAACCCAGTTCCGGGCAGCGACGGGCGGTGTGTACAAAGGACAGGGACGTAATCAGCGTAAGCTGATGACTTACACTTACTTGAAGTTCCTCGTTCACGAATAATAATTACAATATTCGATCCCAAATACGGAATAATTTGACTCGTTTACCAAAATCTTTCGATTATGGTCACACGCGCTGCAATTTTCATTGTAGCGCGCGTGCAGCCCCAGACATCTTAGGGCATCACAGACCTGTTATTGCTGGGTTTCTTACGACTGGAACGCCGCAAATCCCATTAAGAAGGAAAGAACGTCATATAAATAAAACGCTTTCCTATTTAATTAAGCTCCAATCTCGTTCGTTATCGGAATTAACCAGACAAATCACTCCACGAACTAAGAACGGCCATGCACCACCATCCACCAAATCATGAAAAAGCTATCAATCTGTCAATCCTTATAGTGTCTAGACCGGGTGAGTTTTCCCGTGTTGAGTCAAATTAAGCCGCAGGCTCCACTTCTGGTGGTGACCTTCCGTCAATTCCTTTAAGTTTCAACTTTGCAACCATACTTCCCCCGGAACCGAAAGACTTTCGTTTCCGGGAAGCTCGTTTCAAGGGCAAATATAAAATATCCACCCGAAACTCGCTAGATGGCATAGTTTACGGTCAGAACTAGGGCGGTATCTGATCGCCTTCGATCCTCTGACTTTCGTTCTTGATTAATGAAAACATTCTTGCCAAATGCTTTCGCTGTAGTTCGTCTCGCAAGGGTCCACGAATTTCACCTCTCGCCCTGCGATACGGATGGCCCCGGCCGTTCCTTTTAATCATTACCATGGTAAGTAAAACCAATAAAACATGAACCATAGTCATGTTCTATTATTCCATGCAAAACCATACAAGCTTACGCCTGTTTTGAGCACTTTGATTTATTCAAAGTAAACTCATCAGACATTTACACATTACAAGTAACATGTAAAAAATCTGATAAAAAACATTTAGTAATAGTTACAACCCAAAGGGTGAACCATCCTATCATGTACAGATCCAACTACGAGCTTTTTAACCGCAACAACAATTCAATGCAGTATGAGAGCTGGAATTACCGCGGCTGCTGGCACCAGACTTGCCCTCTCATTGATACTCTTTAATGATTTTAAAATCAAACCATTCCAATGATCCAGCCCCGAAGGACTAGATCTTGTCATTTCTCGTCACTACCTCCTCGTACTGAGAGTGGGTAATTTTCGCGCCTGCTGCCTTCCTTGGATGTAAACGCCGTTTCTCAGGCATTTTCTCCGGAGTCGAACCCTAATTCTCCGTTACCCGTCAAAACCATATAAGTACTATATACTTATATATACAGTTGATAGGTCAGACACTTGAATGACATGTCGCCAGTACAAGACTATGCGATCAGCAAAGTTTATTCAGAGTCAACAAAACACATCCGAAGATGCTTGGTTTTGTTCTAATAAATGCACGTTAACTTACGTTAACGCTTTTATGCATGTATTAGCTCCAGAATTACCACAGTTATCCATGTAGGATATATGTCAAAATCAAGTAAATTTTAGCTGTTTTAATGAGCCATACGCGGTTTCGTGTTAAAAACACATGTACTTAGACATGCATGGCTTAATCTTTGAAATGACCACATCAATCAGACAGGATCAATCAGATATATGCACATTTTGTGTAAAATATCTTACCAAAGATCAACGTTGATACCATACGGGCGGAATATGGATTTATATCAACAGATGACGTATAAATGTCACATCGCTTTTTCCAATAATTATATACATAAAGTATATTTATAAGCAACTTTCGTTAAACTTATGACCAGCATAATAGATAAACGTACGAGCAAACAGCACTTATGTCTGTCACGCTCTTATACCTCAAGATACCTCGAAATCATCAGTACGAGCATTTCGCAACTACCGATATCCATTCAAGGGATTCATGAAAAAAATGATCAGAAAATGAAAAAGAATCAAAAACAAGCCCATTTGGCATTAAATTTTCAAATTTTTTCAAACTTTCTGAGTTTTTTTCATTTCACAAATGCAAGTTCCCGATGTATGTGTATGGATGACGGAAAAAAAAAGTGCCCTTTTTTTGGTCCAAAAGTGCTTAATATGGTTCAGAATCGTCATTTTTGAGGTTTTTTTGATATTTGGAATCCATTTTTTATCGATTTCGATAATTATTTGCGCATAAATTAGCAAATTTCCGAAAAATGCCAAAATTTCGCAAAAAATGAAATTTTCAGAATTTTACCACAATTTATTCCCTATGCTAAAAACACTAGATTTGAACGAATTTGAGGTTTTTAAAACGTTTGGTGCACTTCAATTTGCATGTTTATGCATATTTTGTGCATAAATTTGAATATTTACATGCCTTATCTTACCATATTGTAGTATAAACAATCAACGGCTTTGACAGGTTCCATTCATCCATGTAAAGAACACGTTGATCAAAAATGGCTAACGCATAATATACGTTACACGAATATGGCTAACGCAATTAATGTGTAACATCGGGTAACACAATAAACCAGTTCCATAAAAATGGGTAACACAATAAATGCATTCCTTCCAATTGGTCAACACAAGCAATGTGTTACATCAAATGGATAACGTATTGTATACGTTCACTGAATGAACAATGTCATCAATGTGTTACATGAATATGACTAACACAATATATATGTTCCATCAAATGAATAACAAGGAATATGTGTACATTAAAATGAATAACACAAAATATATGTTCCTTGAAATGGATAACAAAGAATATGCGTTCCTCGAAAAGCCAAACAATAGTTATGCGTTACATAATAATCGCTAACCTTTGTAACGTATTTCACCAAAATGTGTAACATGGAATATGCGTTCTTCGAAATGGATAACTGAAAATATGCATTCCGTGAAATGTATAACACATAATATACGTTCCTTGTGATGGCTAACAGAGTTTATTTTTTCTAAAAAATGGATAACGTAGAATTTGCATTCCTCGAAATGGATTAAGGAAAATATGTGTTCCTTGAAAATGGCCAACGATATTTATGTATATCAGTATAATGGATAACACAAATAATGCTTTCATCGAAAATTACTAACGCAAATTATGCGTTGGAAACGATGAATGAAAACCCTGCATGGGATCGATATGCGACAACCATCTAAAGGCTTTCCAAAATGTATGGTGAAATAATTTTAACTATTTAGGGATATTTGGTGACATAGATTTATGCATTTCTGGTTATTTTGTTGCATAATTTATGACTTTTTGGGTTTTGGGATATTTTTTGACTGGCTTCATGAATCTTTGGTTTATTTGGTGACATAGTATTTATGATTTTTTTCGACGGACTAGCTTACTTTTTTAATTTTTTGGGTGATGGAATAGCTTACTTTTTTAATTTTTTGGGTGATGGAATAGCTTACTTTTTTAATTTTTTGGGTGATGGAATAGATTACTTTTTTAATTTTTTGGGTGATGGAATAGCTTACTTTTTTAATTTTTTGGGTGATTGAATAGCTTACTTTTTTAATTTTTTGGGTGATGGAATAGCTTACTTTTTTAATTTTTTGGGTGATGGAATAGCTTACTTTTTTAATTTTTTGGGTGATGGAATAGATTACTTTTTTAATTTTTTGGGTGATGGAATAGCTTACTTTTTTAATTTTTTGGGTGATTGAATAGCTTACTTTTTTAATTTTTTGGGTGATGGAATAGCTTACTTTTTTAATTTTTTGGGTGATTGAATAGCTTACTTTTTTAATTTTTTGGGTGATGGAATAGCTTACTTTTTTAATTTTTTGGGTGATGGAATAGCTTACTTTTTTAATTTTTTGGGTTATTGAATAGCTTACTTTTTGATTGGTTTATTTTGTAAGGGCTATTATTATTGGTTTTTTTCTCTGAATTTTTGTTGAGGCTGCATTTTGACGGGCTTTATGTAAATTTTTAAAATGAGTGGTAAAAAACTGAGCCATAAATATGAGACCTCGTATGATCTCATATTTATGGCTCCAATCAAAAAAAAAAGGGTCGTTTTTTTATTCTTGAAATGGGTGATAAAAAAAAAAGCCATCGACAGAAGATTAAAATCAAAGTGAAAATGCAAAAAAGTAATACCATACACTCTTTTTGCAAGTGTATGGATCTTTTAAACCACATTTTCACCCGAAATTAACCTTTTGCCGATGGCTATTTGGGTTTTTTAAATATTAAAAATGTGGTTGTATGCCTAAATATTTTGACATACAACTGCACACCTTTATTCACCCTTACAGAAACAATATGGTATGTGATGGTTGATTTTTTTTTCCCACCAACCTATCATCCAAATTGCATGCATACATATTCTCATACATAATCCAAAGCTTTTTCATTTTTTGATGGAATATGAACCATGCATGATTTTATTATACACATATCCTTTTCATAGTAGGTAGGACCCAACCATGCCACCATTATTTGGTGTTACTGCATATGCAGAAACCCATAAAATGGTTATATTTCGTTCACCTTAATGCAAACCACGCATTTTGAAAAAAATTCTTTTATGCATTTTTCAAAATCTTTGTTTGTGAAACACAATTTTTTGAAAATTATATAAGTGAAACACAATTTTTTGTGTATGTACATTCATATTCAAAAAATGGATGTGAAACACAAAAAACGATTAAAAAATGCGTTTAAAGCTTTCACATCTCAAAGGGGGCCCTCCCCTCCCCTCCCCATGGGTATGGACCTCCTTTGAGATGAATGTGAAACACAAAAAATTTGAATCAAAACAGATCATCCGATCTTTGGCTAAGTCTCAACAGATCGCAGCATAAACGCTGCTCTACTGAGAACAACACCAAGATCAGTAATCAAGTAGTTTGCAAGAAATCTTACACCCCGACACTATACCTTAGTAATTAAGGCTTTGTCAAAAGAACCAGATTTACCCAATTCTTTCAAGACATATAATGGGGCAATACTACATCCGAAGATGCATACTTTAGCCATACTCGACACCGAGATGCAAAAGTATTATTGCTAATCGTCTAGGATGGATTCTGACTTAGAGGCTTTCAGTCATAAGCCACCAGACGTAGCATCACGCCATTACTCTATCGAGTAAGCGTATATACCAAATGTCTGGACCTGCGGTTCCTCTCGTACTAAGCAGGACTACTATCGCAATAACTATTACTGTCTGTAGGGTAAAACTAACCTGTCTCGCGACGGTCTAAACCCAGCTCACGTTCCCTATTAGTGGGTGAACAATCCAACGCTTTACGAATTCTGCTTCGTAATGATAGGAAGAGCCGACATCGAAGGATCAAAAAGCAACGTCGCTATGGACGCTTGGCTGCCACAAGCCAGTTATCCCTATGGTAACTTTTCTGACACCTCTTATTTAAAACTTTTAAATCCAAAAGGATCGATAGGCCACGCTTTAACGGTCTGTATTCGTACTGAGAATCAAGATCAAGTATACTTTTCTCCTTTTAGTCTACGTGAGGTTTCTGTCCTCACTGAGTATACCTTAGGACACCTGCGTTACTATTTGACAGATGTACCGCCCCAGTCAAACTCCCCGCCTGACAATGTCATCAGTGCGGATCATGCTTTAATCAAATTAAAACATTTAATTCCAAAAGAAAGTCCGAAGACAATCTCCGTATTACTGAATAAGTAAAGAGTCGATAAAAGTAGGGGTATTTCACGATTGACCGAAGTCTCCCCCTTATACTACACCTCTTATGACTCTTCACAAAGTCAGACTAGAGTCAAGCTCAATAGGGTCTTCTTTCCCCGCAGACTTTACCAAGCCCGTTCCCTTGGCTGTGATTTCGCTAGATAGTAGATAGGGACAGTGGGAATCTCGTTAATCCATTCGTGCGCGTCAGGACTTATCTGACGAGGCATTTGGCTACCTTAAGAGAGTCATAGTTACTCCCGCCGTTTACCCGCGCTTATATAAATTTCTTTAGATTAACATTCAGAGCACTGGGCAGAAATCACAAATAGTCAACGCATATAAACGCCTTCTATTTGCTCTGTTTTAATTAGACAGTCGGATTCCCCGAGTCCGTGTCAGTTCTAAGCTAATCGTTAAGTGTATATTGACGTTACAAACCCGAAAGAATGAAACAAGTTTAAAAAATTCACAAAATAAAATAAGCACTAGTCCAAGTTCACCCGAAGGATCCCTCAAACATGACTTATTTCATTAAGTTTCATTTAAAAACCCAATATACTCGATTCTTAGAGCCAATCCTTTTTCCGAAGTTACGGATCTAATTTGCCGACTTCCCTTACCTACATTATTCTATCGACCAGAGGCTATT
This sequence comes from Panagrolaimus kolymaensis, assembly GCA_028622995.1. NCBI lineage: Eukaryota > Metazoa > Nematoda > Chromadorea > Rhabditida > Panagrolaimidae > Panagrolaimus > Panagrolaimus kolymaensis. Next base: position 7,601 of record JAJQJQ010000379.1, on the reverse strand, counting down.
CACCTTGAAAACCTGATGCGGAATCAGGTACGGTTATGGAATACATTATTAGGGATCCCTCATATTTTCAAGGGTCATATAAAGCACTCAGAACATAACAAAAACCGTTATGCTTTACACTATCTTTATCCATATCTCGAGATGATCTCATTCCATGGACAAAATAGCTAAAATAGAGAAGAGATCTCTATTCTGAACTTTATATGACGTATATGAGTTCATATAACGTTACCGCCCCTTATATATTAACCGAAGTTAAAATATAATCGTATTCTCATAGTGTAGGAATATTAACCTACTTCCCTTTCAGAAAACATGTGAAACCATATTAAAATATGATAACACACATAATGAAAATTGCATGCGCAATTTCTTTAGGACCGACTGACCCACATTCAAATACTGTTCACGTGGAAACCTTTTTCACTTCGGCCTTCAAGGATCTCACTTGAATGTTTGCTACTATCACCAAGATCTGCACTAGTAGAAGCTCCAGTCCATTTTACAATGTAAACCTTCAACGCTAACTACTACACCTTCCTACATGTTATACTCTGTTTATTAGTTATACCATAGTATAACAGTAAAGTATAGGTCTTTCGCTAGAGCGCCATCCATTTTCAGGGCTAGTTGATTCGGCAGGTGAGTTGTTACACACTCCTTAGCGGTTTACAACTTCCATGTCCACCGTCCTGCTGTCAATATCAACTAACACCTTTTATGGGGTCTCATGAGCAAAAAGTTAGGCACCTTAACTTTACTTGCGGTTCATCCCGCATCGCCAGTTCTGCTTACCAAAAATGGCCCACTTTCAACTTAATATTCAATGTATATGTTCAATTAAGAAACATATACATCATACCCATTAAGAGTATGAGAATAGGTTGAGAACATTTCGTTCCCAAGACCTCTAATCGTTCGCTTTACCGAGTATAACTATAAATAGTTGAAGCTATCCTAAGGGAAACTTCGGAAGGAACCAGCTACTAGATGGTTCGATTAGTCTTTCGCCCCTATACCCAAGTCAGACGATCGATTTGCACGTCAGAACCGCTTCGGACTTCCATCAGAGTTTCCTCTGACTTCATCCTGCTCAGGCATAGTTCACCATCTTTCGGGTCTCATCGCATATGCTCTATCTCCACCCAATTGTAAACAATTTAGATGGGACTATGTTGCTCATATAATTCGAAAATTACATGATCACATATCATTACCATAAAGGTAACTTTACTTTCATTACGCCAATGAGTTTTATTCACTCAATGACTCGCATATACGATAAACTCCTTGGTCCGTGTTTCAAGACGGGACAGATAGGTGATTGTCTTTTATACTGATAAAAAAGAACCGCATCATATATAAAAGTAAAACAATGTAAAAAAGCCAACGCATGCGTTAACTTTAATTCACCATCTTATTTACATAATTTTTGGCTCTTTCATACCCAATTAATCAAAAACATCTTCCATTAAGCAAGGATACACATCCGAAGATATGCCCTCTAACAAAACTTAAGAAGTTATGATCAATCGTATCAGCACAATGATAGCAAGTGCATTGTTAAACAATAAACTGCATTCAAGCATTGAATCTTACGATAACAAAGCTCAAACCGTTACATCACTTTCCAACTTATTACTACCATCTTTCGACAACTCTATCCGTTTCCACCCATTCGGTTTCGCGTACTATTTAACTCTCTCTTCAGAGTTCTTTTCAACTTTCCCTCACGGTACTTGTTTGCTATCGGATTCATGGTCATATTTAGCTTTAGGTGAAGTTTACCACCTTCTTTGGGCTGTGTTTCCAAACAACCCGACTCAAAACATAAAACAAATATAAGGTATAAAAAATCTTAACAGGCCTATCACCTTCTATGGAACTCTAGTCAAAGAGAACTTAAGATTTTATACCTCATATAATGTATCATGCTATACGCTACAGTTCGCTATAACATTACGCTATAGAGATTCAGCGCTGAGCTTATCCCGTTTCACTCGCAGTTACTAAGGGAATCCTTTTTAGTTTCTTTTCCTCCGCTTACTGATATGCTTAAGTTCAGCGGGTAGTCACACCTGATATGAGTTCGTAAAAGGTAAAATTTATGCTATACATTAATTCATAAAGCAATATACTTTTCAAGTAAAAGAACTTTTATCTCAACCATAAAAAAATGGTCAATTCAAGTTTTTACTTTTATCAAGTAAAGCTTATGAAAAAATGCTGCTATGAAACCAATTAAAGGTTACATAGCAAGCAAAAATTTTATGAGATTTAAGTAAAGCTATAAAGGTCGATCCAACGAATCCTATGCCAAAATTCTTTACTTTCCCATACGAAGGACATAATAAATCCTTCAATTATCACTACATATAAGCCCTTTCACAAGCCTAATGCAGTAGTAATTTATACGAATCTCATACAGATGTGCCATTCGTTAAAAACGAACGGCGCAATTTGCATTCGAAACTTTTTCATTCATGTAGTTTGCAAGTCATGAAAATTAACGCATTTTGCTGCGTTCTTCATCGAACCATGAACCGAGTGGTCCACCGAATAGGATTGTATGTTTGATTATTCAAAATCCTTTGTTATATTCTTTGTTTATTAAAATAAAACATGTTCTGGCAGCATCCCATTAGTAGATGCTTTTTAATTCTAAGTCATAAACCCAAAGGAATAAACTTTAAGGATCTATGGATATATGTTAGCACGGCATTCTACACTAACTCCATAAACCATAGAAACCAGAGAACGGCCGTATAGTTATTCAAAATAACTTTATATCAAACATACGTTTGATATAAGTCTCACAAGGTGTGATTTGTGTTAAAATCATTAATGATCCGGCCTGCAGGTTCACCTACGGCCACCTTGTTACGACTTTTGCCCGGTTCAAGCCAATGCGATCAAATTACTTTTCAACAAAATTTGCATACCGAAATATACAAAGATCATCAATCCGTAATCTTCTCGAATTAACCCAGTTCCGGGCAGCGACGGGCGGTGTGTACAAAGGACAGGGACGTAATCAGCGTAAGCTGATGACTTACACTTACTTGAAGTTCCTCGTTCACGAATAATAATTACAATATTCGATCCCAAATACGGAATAATTTGACTCGTTTACCAAAATCTTTCGATTATGGTCACACGCGCTGCAATTTTCATTGTAGCGCGCGTGCAGCCCCAGACATCTTAGGGCATCACAGACCTGTTATTGCTGGGTTTTCTTACGACTGGAACGCCGCAAATCCCATTAAGAAGGAAAGAACGTCATATAAATAAAACGCTTTCCTATTTAATTAAGCTCCAATCTCGTTCGTTATCGGAATTAACCAGACAAATCACTCCACGAACTAAGAACGGCCATGCACCACCATCCACCAAATCATGAAAAAGCTATCAATCTGTCAATCCTTATAGTGTCTAGACCGGGTGAGTTTTCCCGTGTTGAGTCAAATTAAGCCGCAGGCTCCACTTCTGGTGGTGACCTTCCGTCAATTCCTTTAAGTTTCAACTTTGCAACCATACTTCCCCCGGAACCGAAAGACTTTCGTTTCCGGGAAGCTCGTTTCAAGGGCAAATATAAAATATCCACCCGAAACTCGCTAGATGGCATAGTTTACGGTCAGAACTAGGGCGGTATCTGATCGCCTTCGATCCTCTGACTTTCGTTCTTGATTAATGAAAACATTCTTGCCAAATGCTTTCGCTGTAGTTCGTCTCGCAAGGGTCCACGAATTTCACCTCTCGCCCTGCGATACGGATGGCCCCGGCCGTTCCTTTTAATCATTACCATGGTAAGTAAAACCAATAAAACATGAACCATAGTCATGTTCTATTATTCCATGCAAAACCATACAAGCTTACGCCTGTTTTGAGCACTTTGATTTATTCAAAGTAAACTCATCAGACATTTACACATTACAAGTAACATGTAAAAAATCTGATAAAAAACATTTAGTAATAGTTACAACCCAAAGGGTGAACCATCCTATCATGTACAGATCCAACTACGAGCTTTTTAACCGCAACAACAATTCAATGCAGTATGAGAGCTGGAATTACCGCGGCTGCTGGCACCAGACTTGCCCTCTCATTGATACTCTTTAATGATTTTAAAATCAAACCATTCCAATGATCCAGCCCCGAAGGACTAGATCTTGTCATTTCTCGTCACTACCTCCTCGTACTGAGAGTGGGTAATTTTCGCGCCTGCTGCCTTCCTTGGATGTAAACGCCGTTTCTCAGGCATTTTCTCCGGAGTCGAACCCTAATTCTCCGTTACCCGTCAAAACCATATAAGTACTATATACTTATATATACAGTTGATAGGTCAGACACTTGAATGACATGTCGCCAGTACAAGACTATGCGATCAGCAAAGTTTATTCAGAGTCAACAAAACACATCCGAAGATGCTTGGTTTTGTTCTAATAAATGCACGTTTAACTTACGTTAACGCTTTTATGCATGTATTAGCTCCAGAATTACCACAGTTATCCATGTAGGATATATGTCAAAATCAAGTAAATTTTAGCTGTTTTAATGAGCCATACGCGGTTTCGTGTTAAAAACACATGTACTTAGACATGCATGGCTTAATCTTTGAAATGACCACATCAATCAGACAGGATCAATCAGATATATGCACATTTTGTGTAAAATATCTTACCAAAGATCAACGTTGATACCATACGGGCGGAATATGGATTTATATCAACAGATGACGTATAAATGTCACATCGCTTTTTCCAATAATTATATACATAAAGTATATTTATAAGCAACTTTCGTTAAACTTATGACCAGCATAATAGATAAACGTACGAGCAAACAGCACTTATGTCTGTCACGCTCTTATACCTCAAGATACCTCGAAATCATCAGTACGAGCATTTCGCAACTACCGATATCCATTCAAGGGATTCATGAAAAAAATGATCAGAAAATGAAAAAGAATCAAAAACAAGCCCATTTGGCATTAAATTTTCAAATTTTTTCAAACTTTCTGAGTTTTTTTCATTTCACAAATGCAAGTTCCCGATGTATGTGTATGGATGACGGAAAAAAAAAGTGCCCTTTTTTTGGTCCAAAAGTGCTTAATATGGTTCAGAATCGTCATTTTTGAGGTTTTTTTGATATTTGGAATCCATTTTTTATCGATTTCGATAATTATTTGCGCATAAATTAGCAAATTTCCGAAAAATGCCAAAATTTCGCAAAAAATGAAATTTTCAGAATTTTACCACAATTTATTCCCTATGCTAAAAACACTAGATTTGAACGAATTTGAGGTTTTTTAAAACGTTTGGTGCACTTCAATTTGCATGTTTATGCATATTTTGTGCATAAATTTGAATATTTACATGCCTTATCTTACCATATTGTAGTATAAACAATCAACGGCTTTGACAGGTTCCATTCATCCATGTAAAGAACACGTTGATCAAAAATGGCTAACGCATAATATACGTTACACGAATATGGCTAACGCAATTAATGTGTAACATCGGGTAACACAATAAACCAGTTCCATAAAAATGGGTAACACAATAAATGCATTCCTTCCAATTGGTCAACACAAGCAATGTGTTACATCAAATGGATAACGTATTGTATACGTTCACTGAATGAACAATGTCATCAATGTGTTACATGAATATGACTAACACAATATATGTGTTCCATCAAATGAATAACAAGGAATATGTGTACATTAAAATGAATAACACAAAATATATGTTCCTTGAAATGGATAACAAAGAATATGCGTTCCTCGAAAAGCCAAACAATAGTTATGCGTTACATAATAATCGCTAACCTTTGTAACGTATTTCACCAAAATGTGTAACATGGAATATGCGTTCTTCGAAATGGATAACTGAAAATATGCATTCCGTGAAATGTATAACACATAATATACGTTCCTTGTGATGGCTAACAGAGTTTATTTTTTCTAAAAAATGGATAACGTAGAATTTGCATTCCTCGAAATGGATTAAGGAAAATATGTGTTCCTTGAAAATGGCCAACGATATTTATGTATATCAGTATAATGGATAACACAAATAATGCTTTCATCGAAAATTACTAACGCAAATTATGCGTTGGAAACGATGAATGAAAACCCTGCATGGATCGATATGCGACAACCATCTAAAGGCTTTCCAAAATGTATGGTGAAATAATTTTAAACTATTTAGGGATATTTGGTGACATAGATTTATGCATTTCTGGTTATTTTGTTGCATAATTTATGACTTTTTGGGTTTTGGGATATTTTTTGACTGGCTTCATGAATCTTTGGTTTATTTGGTGACATAGTATTTATGATTTTTTTCGACGGACTAGCTTACTTTTTTAATTTTTTGGGTGATGGAATAGCTTACTTTTTTAATTTTTTGGGTGATGGAATAGCTTACTTTTTTTAATTTTTTGGGTGATGGAATAGATTACTTTTTTAATTTTTTGGGTGATGGAATAGCTTACTTTTTTAATTTTTTGGGTGATTGAATAGCTTACTTTTTTAATTTTTTGGGTGATGGAATAGCTTACTTTTTTAATTTTTTGGGTGATGGAATAGCTTACTTTTTTAATTTTTTGGGTGATGGAATAGATTACTTTTTTAATTTTTTGGGTGATGGAATAGCTTACTTTTTTAATTTTTTGGGTGATTGAATAGCTTACTTTTTTAATTTTTTGGGTGATGGAATAGCTTACTTTTTTAATTTTTTGGGTGATTGAATAGCTTACTTTTTTAATTTTTTGGGGTGATGGAATAGCTTACTTTTTTAATTTTTTGGGTGATGGAATAGCTTACTTTTTTAATTTTTTGGGTTATTGAATAGCTTACTTTTTGATTGGTTTATTTTGTAAGGGCTATTATTATTGGTTTTTTCTCTGAATTTTTGTTGAGGCTGCATTTTGACGGGCTTTATGTAAATTTTTAAAATGAGTGGTAAAAAACTGAGCCATAAATATGAGACCTCGTATGATCTCATATTTATGGCTCCAATCAAAAAAAAAAGGGTCGTTTTTTTATTCTTGAAATGGGTGATAAAAAAAAAAGCCATCGACAGAAGATTAAAATCAAAGTGAAAATGCAAAAAAGTAATACCATACACTCTTTTTGCAAGTGTATGGATCTTTTAAACCACATTTTCACCCGAAATTAACCTTTTGCCGATGGCTATTTGGGTTTTTTAAATATTAAAAATGTGGTTGTATGCCTAAATATTTTGACATACAACTGCACACCTTTATTCACCCTTACAGAAACAATATGGTATGTGATGGTTGATTTTTTTTTCCCACCAACCTATCATCCAAATTGCATGCATACATATTCTCATACATAATCCAAAGCTTTTTCATTTTTTGATGGAATATGAACCATGCATGATTTTATTATACACATATCCTTTTCATAGTAGGTAGGACCCAACCATGCCACCATTATTTGGTGTTACTGCATATGCAGAAACCCATAAAATGGTTATATTTCGTTCACCTTAATGCAAACCACGCATTTTGAAAAAAATTCTTTTATGCATTTTTCAAAATCTTTGTTTGTGAAACACAATTTTTTGAAA
>JAJQJQ010000378.1:0-26858 GCA_028622995.1 Panagrolaimus kolymaensis | reverse complement strand
ATTTAAAATCTTAAATAAGTTTAATTTATCCAAACTAATTTGAATTAAACTCCTCTGTTTTTGGATCTTTAGTTATAAAATCAAAGATATTCTCCTTTTACATTCTTTAAGCAAACAAAAAAACAATACATCCGTTTTAATCCATCCACTTCAAATCGATCTAAATCCTCTTCATTTTCTTTTTTTCTTTTTAAAAACCTCTTCATTTTTTTTGTTCAACAAAGTATTACAATTTTTTTAAAAAGCAACTGGAACATAAAAAGATATAAATTCCAAGCGATAAAATTAACGGATACATAATCAAGTAAAAATTATAATAAATGCATTTTTAATAAATTAATTTTTAACGGGAATCAGCTTAAAAAATAACTCATAATTTTGTATTTATTTTTTTAATGTTAAGCAGCTAACGAAAGATAAAAGCTAATTTTGTAAAAGAAAAGTAATAGTCTTTTTGGGTAAGCTTATGTATGTCCCAAACTAAATTTTTTTTTGCCAACAAGTAATAAGATACGTATATCAAAAAAAAAATTAGCCAACAAGAATGGTCAAAATATTTGTGTATTTTGTTCAAATAAAAAAAAATACTAAAAATTTTACTATTTTCGTTGGCATCCTTTTTATTATTTTTTTAAAATACTTTTTCTTTAATGAAAGATTTGATAATAACAACAACTTAATTTGACCAAAAGTAAAAGAAGACATAATTTTTAGGAATTCAAACAAAAAAAATTGCTATAATACTCTCGAGTCTCAAAATGAAAGGATGACCATTTTTAAATTAGACTTTTTTGAACTTTGAAAACTAAAAATAAAATTTATGCTTGAAATTTTAAGAATGTCTTAATTAACCATTTTTTGATTTTATTTCCTAAATTAACTGCTATTTTTAACTCCGCATAAAAGCCTAAAAAAATGAGGGAAACAACCATCAGGCATTTTTGTTTTTTAACACAGCAATAAATAATCCATTCATTTTCTCATATTCTTGCTGTCTCATTTTTCTCTTCTTTCTTTGACAAATTTCGATTTCATAGTCATGGAAATTAATTTCAATTCATTTTTTTCAATGTCACCCATATTTCCAAGAAGCAGTGATGCAACAAATCTTCTTTTTTGGGTTTCTCATTTTTTTCTGTAATTTCACAGTTTATTTTTTTATTTTTTATTTTTATCCACCAAAAAATTGCAAGCAAAAAAATAAAAGGAGCAGGTGGCAGAAACAACAGAGCAAAGCTTTGTTTTGTTCAAGCAAAAAAGAAAGAAGAGTAAATCATGACTGGTTGTTGGTTGTTTCATGGATTTTTCTCCTCTCATTTTTTTATGTGACGCTGCACCGGTGTTGTTTGTGTGTTTGCAAAAACAAGGAGGAGGAAATGAATGAAAATGGTTGTGAAAATGAGATCATCAAAAAAAAAATATTTGAGTTGGGCTGGAAACGGCTCATCGCCTTTTATAATTGCCGCTCTTTCGCTGTTATGCGTATGGATTTTTTTCGGTAAATTTTGGTTACAGCAAAAAATGCAATGATAGAAAAAATAAATGAGGGAAAATGATGATGTCCACTCAATTTGAGAAAGAAGATCGGATACGTGCATTGTTTGGATAAAGAGAAAGGATGTAAAAGGAAAAAAATAAAGAAATTATATTTTCGTTCGAATATGAGCGCAAATAAAGGTCAATAATTATTGATGAAGCAGAGAGACAACTTTGAAGTGATTTCAGGATTTCGAAAAAAATTAAACGACAGATATTTAAAGAAATAGGAGCTTTAACATTTTAAAATAAGCTTTGTTGCTTTAAAATTGTTGCAAAAATTTATCAGAAAGAAATTGCATGTACATATGTAAACCCAATTAATATTTATCCACCATAACCAAAATGTTTTTTCCTCTGATTCTGTATTCTCCTGCTTCACTATAGTCAAACTAACAGAATTATGATAGTAACTGATTTCTGCAAAATTATTGCTACCTTTTTTTTACTATCTTTGTGCAATAAAATTTCTGATTAAAAGATATTTATTTAGCGCCAACACTGCTGTCGCCACCACCTCCAACTCCTTTACAACCAACAATATTACCAATATGTGGTTCAAATAATCATCAAGTTCATTAAATGGATTACAAGACCTCTATCAAATTCTCAACAACCTCCTCATCTTCGTTTGAGATATCAGCCATCTCATATTGGAGTGTTGCCACCAATTGGAAATAAAGCTCAATTAATTCTTTCTGAAAATATGACTTCCTTAACTTCTTCTGCTATTCCATCAACAATGCAATCAGATATGATAGGTCAAATAAATAATAATAATAATGATTATTCAAATGAAGAAATGGGAGGAGGAACACCAATATTTTGTTCCATTCGTCTTGAAGCTTGTGCTTCTTGTGTTATTGGAATAGAATTTGAACCACCTAGTTTTCATTTAGTGAATATGAAATTGAAAAGGTTAGTATAGCTAAATGGCTTATAAAAAATCTCGGAAATTTTGATACTACATTAATTTAATTAACAATTTTTTCGGTATTGATAATAACTTAACCTGGTTATTATGAAATTACTATCCTTTTTGTGTCTTTCTTTCACAAAAACTTTTTATAAATCTTCTTTCATTCCTTTTTGTATTTCAGATTTCAAAATGTGATGAAGCAAATTTAATGGATAAAGCATGTTTTGATATGGAAATAATTGAAGAACGTGCAGAACAATCCATTCCATATTTGGCAACATTATCGGGGATATCAGATGTTTATTCTCGAACATCACTTTGGAGTTTTCCAAATCGAAATGCCATTAAAACTACAGCAATTCTGCGTTGATTGTTGTGGCATTAAGAAATATTCAATCAAATTCACAATTAATGAATTATTTAAATATTCTTTTTCCTATTAATGTTGTGGTTTACGGTAAGTTTAAGAAAAATCTTATTCGGGCAATCCAAAACGGAAAAAATTTTCGACAAACTTTTTTAAAAACATAAAAGCAAATTTTAGACAATACTGAAGTAATTCATGGACAACCAAGTGAATCCATATTTCTTGCAAATCAAACTTCAATTGGATTTATTCAAACTCCAAGATATCCTGACTCTTATCCAAGATCCATATTAAAAATTATACTTTAGTCAATGAAAATAAACGAGGATTTGTAAGATTAGCCTTTGATGATTTTCATGTACATTTTCAAAGTCAATTGAAGGTAAGTTGCAGCAACAAAATTTGCACTTTCACAAAAACTTTAAAAAATCTCTAATGACTCAACAATTCTTTAAAAAAATTCTTCCACTTTTTAAAACAAGTTTTTCATTGAGTAATTAATTCTGATTCAGTCTTCTAAAAAACACTTAAAAGTGAATCATTCTTTAATCAAAAAATTTTTTTTACAGATTATCGACTCAGATGGTTCAGAACTATTCAATTCTCGAAGTGAATATCGTAGACCTCCAGCTTTATTATCAAGATCAAATAAATTAACTATATTATTTTCGGGTCATGATTTACTCAAATTGTTGGATTTCGAGCCAGATATGAATTTGTTGAAACTTTAAGTTGGCCTGATAAACCCACAAGGAGAAGTAAGTTTTCATTATGTAGTCGGCTTCAATTAATTTTAGCCTAAAACTTTTTAAAAAAATAGGAGGAACAACACTGAAAAAAAATTTTTAGATTGCGATGATTATTTAGAAAACTATGGAGGCCAAATTTCTTTGGATTCTCAAAAAACTTTACTAAACAAAAACATTGATTGCATTTGGTTGATTGGAAGATTTCCAGCTTTGAGTCGAACCTTTGATAGAATTTATTTAAAAGTTGAAGAATTTCGACTTCAAGGTGTTGGACTTCGTCTTGAAGTTCGACGAGGGCCTAGTTCAATTTCTGAAAGAGTTTTATTGCTTTTTGATGAAGTAAATCCAGCTCATTCGGGAATAGCAGTTAAACAACCTTTGGATGGATTAATTACTGAAGATCATGTTCAACCTGCATTTTATGTTAGATTACGAGGATATTTAACTATGAAGTAAGTCTCTTCTCATGTTTTTGATGATGTTTGTTGTAGTGTTTAAAAATTAGGGGATTTTTGGTGGTATTTTTTATGAAAAAAATTCATTCATTTTTTGCATGAAAAGGGCTTAAATGGGAATAATCGAGTGAGGGATTTAGCAATGGAAAAGGTTGATTTTTTTTGTTGCTAAAAACATTATTTGTAAAATGGAGGCAAAAAATAGTTGTTTTAATATGTTTTCCATTTTCTGTAGCGAGGTTTATGAAATCACAGACGAAAAAAGTAATAAAAAAAGCTCATCGTATTTCATTATTTCTACCCCAAATTTTTAAAAATCTTTATATATTTCCATTCGGCGCTGGGCTTTCGCTTAATAGCCTTAGAATATTAAAGACAGTTTTGATTTACCTGATATTAATTTTATCTTTAAATTTCAGTACCGGTTTAAACATTGTGTACACACAATTTTATCGTTGGGCTACTGCTTTATGCCCGGGTGGAGATGGAGAATTTCATTGTGATAATTCTAAATGCATTAAATCCCATTTACAATGTGATGGTTTGGATAACTGCGGAGATAATAGCGATGAAGTTTGTCATTTACCCGATATCACATTCGATCAACCTAAAATTGATGTGGGTGGAATATAACTTTGGTTATTGGTGCAAGCAGGTGTTATTGTTTTTATTGCTTACAATGTTAGCCATTTTATCAAAGTTATATCGACATGGATATTTTGGTGGTGGTCGAAGAAGGAGAGCTGAAACAAATCAAACCTGCAACGGGTGCTTCAACAAATGCAGCGATGGCTCATGAAGCGTTTTGCAATGAACTGGCACCTACAATTCAAACCATTGGTGAAAGACGGTTTTATATTCTTCCAGAAAATCAATTAAGTATCATTGAAGCCCCACCAACTTATGATGCGGCTTTAAAACATCCTAAAGTTCCCGATGATGGAGGAAGTCGAAATAGAAGGTTGAGATCAAGATCAGCTATGGCATATGTGTATACTAATGAAGGATATCATCGTTCACCAGAAGATGTACCACCAAGAGATGCTTCACTTTCACCTCCACCATTCTCAGAAATAGAGCACCAACAACAACAACCACCATCGGCAAGGACGATAACTTCGCTATCATCACCTTGCCAACACCAACGTCAAAAACGTTTATCCTCGAATTCAACTTCCTCGTCAAATACAATAACAGCAAATAATCATCGATCTCAATCAAATCCACCTAGTCAACAACAATCACATTCACAATTCAGAACTCTACCAAATTCTTCACCAATTATTTCTCCTCGTAGCTCCTCGACACCCATTCCAAGCCCAGAAACATCTCCTCATCAAATAGCAACGGAAATAAACTCAAATCCCAATTCACCTACGCCACCGAGATCTCCGCCTCCACATAGTCCAACATCAACGTTTTCATCTCAAGAAACTTCAAGACCTGATACTTCAAGAAGTGATAAAAGTGACAGCAACATGGATGATGATTCATCTTGGGTTTAAAAAATATTGTTTACTCTCATTCATTTCATTTTTCATTGCTTTACATTTTTTTTTAAAAATTTTTGCTTGTAAATATCAGTTTTTCTCAGCGATTTTTGATATTTTTTTCTTTTCAAAAATAGATAGATTATATTTGTGCATATAAAACATGACGTGTATTGTTTTTTTTGATTAATAAACAAAGAAGCTTTTCAAAATAAAATTGGTTAAAAAACCTTTGAGCATAAACATAAAAAAATTGGATAAACACTTTTTAAAATTTCCTTCAAGAAATTTTTGCTAGTGACAACGATCAGCATTTTATTGTTACAAAAAAGATTTAATGAAATAAACCACTTACTTCAAAAACTCCGGATAGCAACCATTTGCTATTCATTATTATTGAAGATGCACGGATTTCTTTTCCTTGGCACCATTTCTCTCTTCTGTAAACAGTAAAGCCCACTCATTCGTTCGCGCCAAGAAAGGATATTTCCAAATTATTGTATGCAGAGAGAGAGAGAGGTTCTAAATTTTTTATTACCTTTGGATGATTTCTTTTTTTGAAATGTCAAGTTAAACATTTCGCGTCATTTATTTTTCATATTTTAATCATTGAAATTTTCATGTTTATTATTAATTTTGTTTTTTAGGTAGTCAGGTTCTTGTAATTTCTTACAAAATGGGTGATAAATATGATCAGCTCAAATCAAAGCTATCAAAACAATTCGAAGTATTCAAATCCCAAGATGTTGAAAAATGGCCATTTCGACGTTACTTTTCAATTGGAAATGAGGTATGCTCTTTTTTTGTTGTTGCTATATGATGATTTTGCTTTTTTAGAAACTCTATGCTCATAAACATATGCTGCTGTTTGTCGAATCCTTTCGATGTTATGTTTTCTAAACGATGGACAACCAAAGATGAATCACTCAAAATTGACAACTACACCTTCAATGATTTCAAAGAATTTCTCAGCCATTTCTATTTTCCTGAAACTAAGTTCTCAAATGAAAACATTTTCGCTATGGTTGACATGGCTGAATTCTACGACGTCGCCGATATGAAAGTTCTTTGTGATGAATTCTTAGCAAAAGTGGATATCTCTTCTGAAAATGTCTTTCAAATGTTTGAATTCTCGCACAAGTATTCAATGTTGTCTAAATTTCAAACATCGATCAAGTCCTTTATGATTGGAAATCTTCAAGCTTAGTCGAATTTGATGGTTTTTGAATATCAATAAAGAAATTCTTAATGCTATTGTTGCTCTTGAACGATTGGAGTCACAAGAAGAAAATTTCTTTGAAGATGTAAGTCATTTTACATCATTACATATACGTACATAAAGTTGTGTTTTTAGGTATACAAATGGCTGAACATCAAGTTAAGATTAAACAAAGTTTAACTGATGCTGAAACTTTGATATGAATCAAGCAATGAAGGAAGAGTAGCTGAAATCATGCCAAAGATTCACTTTGAACGTATGAATCTCAACTTTGTCGTCAAGTTTGTTGGTGAGTTTTTTTTCTAAAAAAAATCAGTATTAATAACAAGCTTTTAGTTCTTAAAGGATTTTTATTTTCTTATCCAGAGTTGAGTGACATTTTACAAAAAGCAAAAGTGGAGGAACTTATGGTAAGTTTTTGTTTTCAAAAATCTTTTATCACTCATTTTGTTTTTCAGTTACGATTGTTAACGCAAATGGTAAAACATTAACTGGAAAATTGTCATGTCATCCAGCAGTGCTCTCGGAAATTTATGATACCATTACATCGACTAAATACTCAAAATCCGAAGGTGACGACGCACACCAATTTTGGTATACAAAAAGACTTCGTCCATCTAAACCAAGTCTGTTGAAGAAGAAAGACAACGTTGTTTACTACTGATTTTTGATGCTGATGGTGATCTTGCTGTAAAAATTACTTCTCAACTTGCTGAAACAAATTATTTACTTTCTGAATTGGATGGCGATGATGGATTTCTATTAACTGAAGGTTGTAAAATCGATGCTCTTCACAAATTTTAGACTCTTTTCATTGTTTTATTGATTTTATTAAACTGCTCTGTTTTATTATTTTCATGTAAATAAAAATTTTATTATAAATTTTCCCTTTTAACGTTGATTACAACACAATTTTCAATGATTTCTAATATTATTTTGTAAAACTTCAAATCAAATAGTAAAAAATGAAAAATCACAAAATCAATATTCCTGAAGGAAGCGTAACATCTTTTTCCGATATAAAATTTGTTATAAATTTTATTCAAAATCGGCTTATTTCCTATTTGCTGAGAAATCTTTCAATATTCACGGAGCACATTTAGTTTCAATAACCGAAATGAGGGGAAATGTTTATAATGCTGGTAAAGCTTTCTTGTTTTAATTTTTATGTTTAAAATGTAAACTTTCTGTAAAGCTTTCGTTACTTTCACGGATAGCTCAAACAGTGAATTAAGGATTGGTTTAGATAACCTTGAAACATCGTGTACATGACAATGGATGGATGGTCATCACTGAATTTCACAAATTAGGGCAGCAGCCAGGCTGAAAACACAGTTGAAGCAACTGTGGATCAATGATAATGCTAGGCGGAAAATGAACCGAAGATGGTTGTTACAAACAAAACTCTTATGTTTTTTCTGTCAAATCCCTCGTTCCTACTACCTGGCAATGGACTTATGGAATTCTCATGGATTACATATGGTGGATGAAGGGAGAATATAATAGCCCCGGGATACATAATTGTGGAATGCTTGGGCCCTCAAGCCATGTCTATTGGAGATACATGAAAAAAGTAAAATTTCCATTTATCTATTTTCAAATACTTTGAGAACAAAGTTTTGAGGTGCCAGTTTGCTTCAATTTTTGGCATAAAAGGTGGCTTCGACTGTTGCTTAAATTAAACCATTGCTGTACATAATAAGACAGCGAAATAAAAAAACAAGTTTGAAGAATTATGATTTATTCAAAAATCTTACTCACTCGATTTAGCGCACTTAAATCGTTGAAGAATTTCTGGTTGACAAGAGACAAAAAAGAGACGTGAGCTCCAGATGTTTGGAGAATCAGCAGATCGGCCGAAACGTTGGATGGTTGAAGTAAGAGTGGAACTGAGCAGACAGTGGGTGAGGCAGCGACTTATATACGATGTTGGCTGCCTGAGAAAGGGAGCCATGGAAGGTAGTTGGGCGTTGGGATAGCTGTGAGTTGGGCTGCCATGTACCCGTGAATATCATTCATTAGTTTGCTCATACATACTCGATTAATAGAAACATGGAACAGTAATTAGGTATCCATGGTCGTCGAAATTTTATTAAAAGATGAATAAACAAATTAAAAGATAATAAAAAACGAGACTGGAAAATGCTCTTTATAACGAACAAGCCAGTTACTCATATCATGGAAGAAATATGGTTGTTAAAAAGGGGATTATCTTTGTAATAAGAGTAGCAAATTTGTACATTCATGTATATTTAACAATTTTTTCTTCCTGTAATTGTGCAATGATATTTTGAGAAGAACATGTCTTTTTTGCTTTTAAAAGTTTTAAAATGAAGCAAAAAAGAAAAATCATAAAAACGTGTTAACTTTATTTTATTCAAAAAATATTGATAGATTTGATGATTGCGCAAAAAAAGAAAAATCTAATCAATTAATTATAAATCAATTAAAGTTATAAACATTTTTTAATTCCCGCGCTTTAAGACTGATAAAATTTTTTTATTGACAAGTTTGACATCGACGACCTTTTTATTGCTTGTTTTTTTTTCAGTCTTTCTCGATTGCGTGAAAAAACCACGGATTATTATTATTCTTCCTTTTTCGGCTATTTTTGATTTTTTACGGAGGAAATCAATGACAATTGTTTGGCTTTTATTTCGATCTTTTTTTTGTTATTTTTTTGTTTAAAAAAAATATTTTTTGTTATTCGCTCAATTTTTTTGTTGATAAAATTATTGGGCAGCAGTTTTCTTTATAAACTTCTGATGTCATTTCTTTCTTTAAACTTGTTAATCGATTTGATAAAATGATTTTCATTTTTCTTTAATTTTAGACCAAACTATGAACTTTTTAATAAATCCTATCCGAAATTTTCATACGTTTAATGAATAATTTTTTCTTTAAGCTTCTTCCATTGCTATATGGTGAAACAGATAAAAGCTTCGTTCGAGGAGGATGTCTTTTTTTTGTCGTCATTTACTTTTTTACTTTTATTTAAAACTCATTCCTTTTTTGTATTAATAATGAAACAATGTCTGTAGCGACATCATATTTAGCTATAATCTAATACGGAAAAACTTCCTTTTTTTCTATCTGTTATTATTCATTTGAATTTATGACTTCCACCTTTCTTTTTTTTTATCATTCAACATTCAATGACACAAGCTTTTCGAAAGCGATTTAATAAAAAAGATTATGCAAATGTCACCCTTTATATCATTTTTTCATTTTTGCAGAATATTTGGAAAGTTTTGTGTTTTGTTTTTAATCAGCTTATATCAGACAGAAACCTTTATTATGTCTATTATTTTTATGTCTCTCCTTACACTCTCTTGTTGATGTTTCAACTCTCGTAGACCTCCAAAAAAATATTGAACCTGATATTTCGACTTTCTTTTTTAATAATAAAAAAAATCCATATTGCAACTTGCAATTTATTCGGGGAATACTTTATTCTCATTTTTAAATTTTGACCCAATGCTCAGCGAACAAGTAATAAAAAGTTTCGAATAAAAAAAAAAATATCGCCACTTTCTAAAAAACTTCTAAATGCTTTTTATTATTTTCGGGATATCTAAAACTTACGTGAGCTGATAATTTATGTAAAATGGTGCAACTTTTATTTTTTGCTATCTCTTAGAACTTTAAAATATATCCATTTTTCTCCATTTAATTTTTAATTTTTTTACTTTCTTAATTTCAAATCAAAAAAGTTAATGGTTAAAATTTTTTATAAGATTACTTGTAAATAAAAAAATCGTGAT
Organism: Panagrolaimus kolymaensis; assembly: GCA_028622995.1. Taxonomy (NCBI): domain Eukaryota; kingdom Metazoa; phylum Nematoda; class Chromadorea; order Rhabditida; family Panagrolaimidae; genus Panagrolaimus; species Panagrolaimus kolymaensis. Next base: position 16,359 of record JAJQJQ010000378.1, on the reverse strand, counting down.
TTACTCTGTGTTTTTTCTCATGATTATTGCAAGATACATACTTTTTACAGAAAACCTTTTTTAAATTGTGAATGGATACATTGGAAGAGCCATCATCCACCTTATTACAAATGGCCGATATCGTTCTTCAAGCGTTTCCACATTTTATATGCCCCTCGAAATTCGTTATCTAATCCTCAAACATTTATGGGTAATAATAATTATTCATCCATTCATCGAAGTGAAAATGTTTCATTTGATAATCATTCAAGAAATAATATAAAAAATTTCTCGTCCATCTGATCGACCTGAAAATTTTGCAGAAGTTTAGTAAGTTTTCGTTTCATGAATTTTTTGAAGATTGGTCTTTTCAAAAAACTCAAAAATGTGAATGATTCATTTTTTGATAAACAAAAAAAAGAGTTTATGAATGATTATGATTTCAATTGTCCAAACTGGTTTTTTGCAAACAAAAAAATGTTTACTTTTGTTTTTTAAAAAGATGAAAGATTAGTCCAAAATAAAGAGGCAGTAGTTTTTTTGCTGTATTTTTACAATAATACTTTTGACGCAAATTTTTATTCAATTACCACCTCAGCTTAATTTTATGATTTTCTAATGTATTTTTTTTAACACTTTAAAATAATATAAAATTTTAGTCAGAAAAATTAACTTCATCATGGATTGAAAAAGTTTTTCAAAAGCGTGAATGCGTTAAATTTATTCTTGATACCTCAACAGAAAGGTTAGTAGCTTTTTTTTTAAAACGAATCGCGTTTTGAGTCCTTTATTTTTTAGATGTGGATGTGGTCGTTTACCATCATCCCATTCAAATTTAGCATTATCGCGTTTTACAACTTCCCTTCACCTGAACCATATTCACCAGATATTATTGAACCGGATTCACCCATATTTGGAATAACATCAACAAATCCAATTTCATCTCATGGTTTTAATAAGAAAAAATGGACAATTGCCGATCATACTCGACCATATCCAACTGATTCATTTGGAACCATTGAATTTCAAGGTGGCCCACATCCTCATAAAGCCCAATATGTTCGAATTGCTTTTGATTCAGATCCTGCCGATATTGTATATTTAATGGAAAAAGTATGAATTTAACCCAAACCAAAACTAGTTATAACTATTCATGGCGGAGTAACTAATTTTCGAGTTCCTGATATACTTGGAATATGCTTTCGTGAAGGTTTATTAAAAGCCCCGCCCAAACAACGGGGGCATGGATTATAACATCAGGAATTGATTCGGGTAACTTTTAAATCATTAAACTAAGATTAAATTTAAAAAATAAAAATTTAAGGTGTGGTTCGCCACGTTGCTCAAGCTTTGGATGAAGCAGGAATTTCAGCGAGAATGCGTTCACAAATTTTGCTGATTGGTATTGCTCCATGGGGGCCTTGTTCGACGTCGGGATAAACTTGTGGGTCTCAATGCTAATGTACATATGAACATCCAAGTTATTGTAATCATAATAGCATCATCCAGTCTAATGATCGACATAGTTATTTCCTTCTCGTTGATAATGGAACAATTGGACGATATGGAGCTGATATAATTTTAAGAAAACGTTTTGAAGATTTTTATTGCACAAAAAGTTATTCTTCGTGTTGGTCCTGACGAACTCCAATAATTTGTTTAACAGTTGAAGGTGGATTGTGCACGATTAATTCAACCTGCAATATTTAAAAGGTGTTCCTCCTATTCCTGTAATTGTTTTTGAAGGCACTGGTCGAGCATCTGATTTCATTGCATACGCTGAAAAACATTTAGATACTAAAGGGTAAGAATTAAAATAAGAAAAATAACCTTCGAGCATAAGCCCCAAAAGTTAAAAAACCTCTTTTTTAAATTATATCTCTTCATTAATTTAGTAATTTGGAAGAGCCATATCGAACTTATTTACTCAATGGAGTTAAAGCAAAGTTAAATTACAATCATACAAAAGCTGAAGATATTGTTGCATTAATTATTCAATGTGCTAACATCACGATTAACTTACCATTTATCGAGCTAATGATGATGAAAATAAAGATGTGGATCAAGTTATTTTGCGAGCCTTACTTAAAGGGCAAAATTGACTCCAGTTGAACAGGTTTGAAACCAACAAAAAAATGGGGGAAGAAGCTTTAATTATTTCGTTTTTTTTAGCTTTCCTTAACTTTGGCATGGAATCGAGTGATATGGCTCGTTCAGAAGTATTTTCATTGAAGAAGGAGTGCCCCGCAAGCATTAAATAATATTATGATGAATGCTTTGCTTTTAAATCGAGTGGATTTTTTTAAACTTCTAATTGAACAAGGTGTATCAATGAAAAAGTTTTTAACTATTAGTCGGCTTGAACAACTTTATAATGCTGTAAGCTACCATATATATCCGCAACCAAAACTAAAAATATTTATTATAGGAGCAAAGCTCTTTATCAACTTTATATCATTTAATTGGAGATACAAATCAAAAATTGGATGAAGAAGGTTTTACTTTACCCGAAATTGGAGTGGCAATTGAAAAACTTATGGGTAATGCATATCGTTGCCATTATACCACGAGAGCTTTTAAAAGTCGATATGATAAATTTAAAAATAAATCTCAACACCTTCCTCGAATGAGCAGCTTTCATTTAAGATTATCAAAAAAGAAAGTCGAAAGAAAAAGAAGAAAGAAAGAAATATTTCAGTTGTGAGTAATGAAATGGGAGAAGATTTCAAATATCCTTTTAATGATTTAATGCTTTGGGCTGTGTTAACTCAACGACATGAATTAGCTAAATGCATGTGGAATCATGGCGAAGAAGCGATGGCTAAAGCTTTAGTTGCAATTCGATTGTATAAATGTATGAGTAAAGAAGCTGCGGATGATTATACTGAAGTTGAAGTATCCAATCAATTAAGGGAATATGCAGAGTAAGGATTTTATACTTAAGGCTTTTAGCGGAGGAGGAATTGTAGGAAACTAAAAAATTTACACGAAGCTTTTTTAAAATTTTTTTAACCAAAAGTAATTAGAACCAAAAAATTTCAGAGACTTTCGTCAATGCTCCATCGATTTATTAAATCATTGTTATCAACAAGATGATGTAATGACAATGAAAATGCTTACAGCAGAATTACCTAATTGGAGTCATCATACTTGTTTATCTTTAGCTGTTATTGCTAATAATAAACGATTATTAGCTCATCCATGGTAAGTTCCACCATGTTTGCTTAGATCCACGTATTTTAAAGCGGTGGAATTTTTAGTTGTCAAGTTCTTCTTGCAGAATTATGGCATGGTGGTTTACGATTTCGAAGGTGAGGTGAGGGTTATTTTACCCGATAATTTAATTGTTTTTTGTTATTTACTTTTTTAGTCAATCTAATATTAAAGTTGTGTTAGCAGTTTTATTTCCACCAACCATTTTACTTTTGGATTTTAAAAAGCCAGCATATAAAACAAAATCTCGCAAATCTTTGCAATCCACGGATGAAAGTGAAGATTCAGATGAAATTAAACTTAATGGAAGTTTATTTAATATTAGTTTAAGCTCAGTAAGTCCATGAACCCTGCCACATAAAAACGAAACTAAAGAGTATCTTTACAGATTTTCCGAGCCAATGCCCTTCTTGGAAATCGTTTACTTCGACGTTCGACCATCACCGCTCCATCTCCTGGGATACTTATTGAAACAAATAATCGTGATTCCATAATTACAAATGAATCCGAACATTTACTTTCATCTCCAATGACTCCAGAACCTATGGCATTTATGGGTGAAAAAAAGAGTGTTCAAATTCTTACACCACCTCCTCCACTGCCATCAAAAAAAGAGGCACATGATGATGTATTTATTCGAAATTTTAGCACATCAAGTAGCCGACAAGGTGTAAATGTAAGTGATTAGATCTTGAAAGCCATACATGAAAAGTTAGTGAAATCAATCAGAGTTTCTGAAAAAACCTAACCACAAAAGTCTAAAAAAGGAGCCTAAAAAATCCTTTAAAAAAATTAATATCACTTCTTTTTTTTGTTTGCAGACTTGGAAACGCCGCTTCGCTGATTGGTATTCCAATTTTGTATTATTTTATCGAGCACCAATAACATCATTTTGGACTTGGTCAATTTCATTTTCAATATTTATTTTCTTTTTTACATATATTTTGTTGATTGAATTTTATGATGATATTACTTTAATTGAATGGTTTTTATTTTTATATGTTGCTGCATTTGGTTTAGAACATCTTAGAAAATTATATATAACTGAATCATCATCGTTTATGGAAAAGGTTTATGTTTTTTATAATCGTTATTGGAATATTCTAACCACCTTTGCGGTGGTAACATTTTTTATTGGATTTTATTTTCGGTTTTATGATGATGCAGCTCATACTCATAGCAAAGTGATATTAGCTTGTAATTCAGTTTTATGGTATATGAAAATTTATGATTATTTGAGTGTTCATCCTCGACTAGGGCCATATATTACAATGGCTGGAAAAATGGTAAGCTAATCGAAGAGTTGAAATAAAAAATAAAAGTAAAAAGTCCAATGAAGGAAGCACTTCTCAAAAAATTCTTAAAAGCTTTTTTATCCATGTTTTTAGGTATTAGCAATGAGTTATATAATTATAATGCTATTGTTACTTTAATGGCTTTTGGTGTTGCAAGACAATCCATAACATTTCCTCGTTCTAAATGGAAATGGGAATTAGTTAGAAATATTTTTTATAAACCTTATTTTATGCTTTATGGTGAAGTATATGCTGGTGAAATAGATACTTGTGGTGATGAAGGTACATATCTAAAAACTCCATGTTGTAAAATACACTCAACTAAACGTTTTAGGATTTAATTGTTTACCAGGATATTGGATTCCACCAATTTTAATGACAATTTTTTTACTTGTTGCAAATATTTTACTTATTAATATGCTTATTGCTATTTTCAAGTAAGCATTTGAAAGTCTAAACCCAAAAATAGAGTAAAATAATTACAGTAATATTTTTAATGTAACAAATGCAATGTCCCAACAAGTTTGGATGTTTCAACGATATTATCAAGTTCTTGAATTTCAAAGTACTCCAATAATTCCGCCACCTTTTACTCCTATCATTCATATTTATAAAATTTTTATGTATTTTTATAGAGTAACTTTTAAGAAAAGGTGAAAATTTTTAAGGTTAAAAAATTGTGTTTTAGCGATGCAGCGGAAAAAAACAAACGAATCAAGAAAATCAACAACAACTTGATATTGCGATTAGTAAGATTATTATCAAGCCCTTAAAATTCTAAAATCCTCAATTTAAAAAACCTTTACAGAAGTGTACCTCGATGAAGGAGAACTTAAAAAGATGCATGACTTCGAAGAAGATTGTATGGATGATCTTGCGAGAAGGCGTAAGCTTCCAAATATTATATCTTCAACAACCCAACCAAATATGACTAATAAGTAATCCATTTGATTCACAAACAAAAAAAATAATTTCTTAAATTTTTTTTAGACAAGATTCAATTGTTTTGAAAGAATTAATCGAAGAAAATGCAACATTAAAATTAGATCTTGATAAGGTTGATGCAAAATTAGCTTCCATGGAACATTCCCAAACACAAATATTACATTTATTACAAAATTTAAATCACCAACACCAACAAACTAATATTGCTCAAAAACCGTCCGTGGTGGTGCAACACCAACCAACGACCATGCAACAAAGGTTAGTCAATTTTTTGTTTTGCAAAAAAAGTACTCTAAAAAAAGTAGTCGTCAATCAGCCGAACATTCTGACTATGCGTCTATGTCGTAGTGGTTTGTATGTGCGCTTTTCGAACATAAGGTTGATGGTTCAATTCCAACTTGATAACAAACAAAAAACAAATTCGGCCCATGATGATTTTGGCGCGACGGTCTTCAGAAAGCAAAAATTTGTTGATAATCTGTCGCCACTGAGGCTTATTTTTTTCATTTTCTTTCTTCAATTCACCAATCAGAATTAGAAAAAATAAAATACGATTTTTAGTTTTGCATTCCGTCGTCGATCATTAAGTTTTGCTCAACCATTAATTACTGAAGGTGAAGAACAGCAACAACCAAAACAACCAAATGCAAAGCCACCACCGCCAATGATAAAGCCTTTATCAAAATTAAATGCAAGAAAGCGAAAATCCATATCATTGAGTGAAGATATGGAACAAATGCAAATAATGAGTTCAGCTTCAGTTCCATCATGTTCAATGCATGATGAAACAAATGAAAGAGAGGAAGAAAAAATTAAACGAAAAGTTTCATCACATTCCAATAGTTCACCGGAATCAAGTCGATCTTCATCACCAATCCATTCAATAAGCTCTTTTAATGAAATTGTTAATTATAATGACGAATTTAAATAACGAATATGTAAAATAAGTTACAATATTTTTAGGTAATTTATAAAATTGTATAAAGCATTCTTTTAAAAAGCATGCATTCTGGTAATCTTTGCTTAAACTAAATATGAAAAAGTCTGTGCAAGTTAAAGAATGGAGTGAAGCATCATGAAATTCAAAACATACAAAAGCAAAAAAGATAAAGGTTATGACCAAATCATCATCCTCTTTTTGCAAAGCTATTTTACGAATTTATTCAAAAAACAAATCAGAGAAAGAAAGTTAAACAGAAACATAAACTTATATATATAATTTATTGAATGAGATCAAAGAATCAATTAGCTTGCTATAAAAGCGCTAAGAAATTAGACTATAACTTTTTGATAATTTGGATTTACATGATGAGTTTCAACAAGAGGATCAATTGGACCACGTTCAAGTTGTCGAATAATTCCATCAATGTATTCATTTTCTGATTGAGCTGCAGGAATGTAGCCAAGACGAGGATGTCGAGGAGTAATCTCATATGATGTAAAAACGACCATAGGCATAAGAAGTTCATACAAGAGAGCAAAGTTCATTCCAAGAGAGAGAATCTGAAAGAAAAAGGACTGATTTATAAGCAACTAAAGAAATCAAAAGGCACTTACGAAGAAAGCGAAGAATTCAGAAGGAAAATCAGGAATGAAAGGTGAATTGAGGAATTGACGATGCCATGTAAGATAAAGATAAATGATCCAAATTGTAATTGAATCCCAAATTAGAAGTCCAATAGCAGCAAAAATACGATTGAAGCGCTAAAAAAGAATAAGGTTGATTTGACGGAAAGAAAAATAATGACATACTTGACTTGTTGGAACACGATGCATAAAGTTGACCACAGCATGGTAAACAACCAAGATAAGATGGATAGCAAGAAGGAAAATTGCCCAATAGCGAAGAGAAAATAATCCTTGGTAAGCATCATACTCATCGCCGCTAGCGAAAACATTGTTGAAGGAAGGTGAAAAAGCCTAAAAGTGATACTCGGAATGAAAGTGCGTAAAAAAAGAAAAACAAACCTTTTCACAACGATAATCACCGAAATAAGTTTGGTTTTCTTTGATTGGATATTTCTTATTGTAGTCAAGACCCAAAGTATTACGGCGGCTGCGTTGCGAATTCTTAGATCCAAAAAGATGGAAAAGGTTATCAAAGAATCCAGCAGGCTTTTCTTCAGCAAGGACTTCTTCTTTAGCTAGAGGATGCATTACAACAACATCATCTTCTTTAGCTAGAGGAGGCATTCCAGCGACAACTTCTTTAGCTGCGGGAGGGAAACGAGCGACGACAATAGCAGCAGGTTTCAATGTTGATGTTGAGATATTTTCAAGTGGAGGATGATCTTCAATACGAACCATACCTTGTGGATGTTCATCAAGTTCAGGATTACGACGAAGAGTTCGAGGACCATTTTCACCAGCTATAGAGGATTCAGTTGAAACATACATATCCCCAAGAACAGTATCCTTAAGACCTTGTTGAGCTTCAGCAGATATTTCAGTTTTAGGTACACCAGAAGCTGAGATTTCAGGTTCAAGAGTTGTAGTTGGATCTGTTGGCAAAGGAACGCCATCAACAGTTGGACGATGACCAAGAGAAGAATCAAGAATTGGTTCTCGAGTTACATTGCCGGGTTCTTCACGAATTTCTTTAAGAAGCTTGTCAGGTCCGATTATTGAAGTAGAAGTAATGGCAGCAGGTGTAGTGATATCAACAGGAACATCATTCGGTGGAAATGTAGTTGTTTCTGGATCATTCAAGGTTGAAAAAGGCCGTCGAGTTTTATTTTCAGGAGTTAAAGTATTAATTTCTGAAGCATTCGGTTTGAAAATTTCAGGTTCAGGTTGACGCCAATATGCCTGAAAAAAAGATAACATGATTTTAGACCAAAAAAAAAAAAGAAAAAAAACTTACAATCATATTAGCTTGCCGCTTTTCACATAATTGATCAAATGTATACAACAAAAAGATTGCTGTAATAATTACATAAGCTTCAATAGTTTTGAACGTTCCAAAGAGACGCATATTCTTTCTTTTGCTTGACGAAATTTTGTCGAATACAACAGACAACGTTAAACGATGCAAACGTAGTTTTGAAAAATGAAAGAGTCTTAGAAGAAAAAAACGGAGTAAATATTTTTGTTGTTTGAATTTTTTTGGGACAATGCTAATTTTCGAAGAAACCGTAACTTCCTTTGGGAAAAGATGCAGGGTAAAGAGAACAGTTTGCGGGCTTGGAGGCGCACATTTTTTGAAATGAAAATTGTTCTCTCGGTTGATATTAAATTTTTCCCCAACTCTTTTTATTCTTTTGCATCGTTGGATTTTCTTTATCTCATTTTTTATCTTTATTAAATTTTCTATGATTATTGAAAGCAGCGTATTTCCCAAAATCATTGAAAGCCTTTATAGCCAATGAAATATTTTTATCTTTAAATTTTCTGTGGTGGCTGAAATTGACAGCTTTTTTGCTTCCTTATCTCCTTCATAATCGACTGACTGATTTGGAGAAAAAACATACCACTCCATTCATTGCTATGTCTGATATTGTTCGACTTTGATCAGTGCAAAGTATTTAATTTTTTAATGAAAAGTTTTTGCCATTAATCATTGCTTTTTTTTCAATTTTTAACTTTGTGAAAACTCTTTTTTTTACAAACTTTATTTTATTTTTTCAACGACACACAAAAAAGTTCATTTGAAAAACTCGTGGTATTGCGTGGAACTTTATTTTTTTATTGATTGTACAAGTTTGTTTGTTTTTTGCAGGAATAATTATTATGAGAATTTGGCAATAGAATTTAATATTCCATTATTTTAAATCATAAATTTTAAACATGGGAATCTTTTCAAAACGATATCTGAATTCAGATGTACTTCGTGGATTTACAAACTATAAAGTACGTTTTATAACTCAAAAAATTTATATATTCCTTTAATTCAATGATTTTGGTTTTAGTATAGTTGCATCGATAATAGTCCCATCGCAGTATATATAAGTCATCCATTTTGGAATTGGTTTGTGCAGGTAATATTATTTCTATCTTCCCAAAACTAAAAACTAATATATTCTCTTTTTTTATCTTTAGTTTTATCCAGAATGGCTTGCACCAAATGTAATTACCCTTCTTGGTTGGTTCTTTTATATTTGTAAAATTTTATAACAAAAACATAACAAACAAGAAAAAGCAAACTATGAACCTTTATTAACAAAATTTAGACATAAAAGACTATTATTATCTCTTCGATACTAAATAGTAAATAATTATTTTCAGGTGCAAGCTTAGTAATGGGATGTTATTTTTTTGTTTCAATTATTGATCCAGATATAAATAGAAATAATTATGGCGTGCCTGATGATAAAGCAATTCCTAATTGGGTTTGGTTATTATGTTCAATATGTACTTTTTGCGCTCATTTACTTGATGGAACTGATGGTAAACAAGCAAGAAGGACAGGAGCATCAGGACCTACTGGTGAACTTTTTGATCATGGATTGGATTCATGGTCAACCGTACCATTTACAATTACAATATTTTCAATGTTTGGACGATCTGAATTTAGGTTAGTAAAATAAAATGCTTATTTTTTAAAGCTCAATGGAATTTTTATAAAAATTTGAATTTCCATTAATCCATTTTCTACTTTACACTTGCAATATTTATCTCGATTAACTTATCTCCCAATTTTTAGTATTGATCCCATTCGATTATTAGGCATCCTTATCACTGTTCAACTTGTTTTTATTGTTACTCATTGGGAAAAATACAATACTGGTATTTTATTTCTTTCATGGGGTTATGATGCTAGTCAATACGTAAGTAACATACATGCCTTTTATATTTCAACCAAAAGAATGCTATCTCGCTTTTTTAGGGTTTATCATTGTTATATCTTTTTACATTTATTGTTACTCACAAATTTTATCATATTTATATATATGGTAGCGTAACATTTGCCCATGCATTGGAAGCAGGATTTTATGGTAAGAGTTTTTCTTTACTTTACTGAAAGTTATTGTAATAATTATTCAATCACTTTTTTTAGTCACCTGTTTATTATCCTTTATTATGTCATTTTACAATATGTATTATGCATATTGTGTTGATAAAAGTGGAAAGCAATCAAACTTTATGAAGGCATCCTACCAATGATTTCACCAACTATTTTATTTACCATTAGTGTTTATTGGGCCAAATATTCACCTAATAATCTTATTGACACTCATCCAAGATTATTCTTTTGGGCTATGGGCGCTGTATTTTCTAATATTGCTGTAAGCTTCTTTTTTACTATATTTCCCTTAATTTTTTCAAACAGTTCATTAACGTGAGTAGAAAAGAAACCTAGCATTTTTTCATTTTTTTTGCTATTGAAAGAAAGAAAAAACTAGGACGAAGAAACAACAAAAGCGGAAGATAGGCTTTTATGACGCATCATTATTTTCCCTTTTTCTTTCTTTGGCATAAGTTTTATTTGGGACGATGATGATTTATCGTAACTTTTTTTTGTGATGATTGTTCATATTCAATTGTTGCCTTTTGTTTTTTATTTGTGGCAAATGCCGCACACGCCGCTCGCATTTTTTTTTGTTTAGTTTCAAACCAATCAGATGGATGCTCTTCTTTCGAGAAAAAAAAACGATGACACTATCAAAAAAAATTATTGTTTATTATAAAAGAGTGTCTTTCTTTTTTGTGCGGCATTAGTTAGGTTAGAATAGATTCCACTTACTTATGCGAGAATGTGACAAGAAAATTAAAGTGTTAATAAACAGAAGGCAGGAAAGGAATTGCATTTCATTTTTTTGGTAAGATTGTTATCACAAATTTTTTGTGAGAGAAGATTAAAAGTAATTGCTGGTTTATATTACGAGATTACTAAAGTTATTATGATTACTTAAAAATGACAAGAAAAAGCACAAAAAAAAGCAGTTAAAAGTTTAGCTTTAAAAAAGTTATTATTAAAACTAAAACCTTCGATAAAACTCTGATCCTCTAGAATACAACACACCCATAGCAACTTCGTATCACAATCAATAAAACATGCAAATAAGTAATTTTTTAGGTTCGATTAATTATTGCCCAAATGTCCGTTACTCGATCTGAAACCATCAATACCCTTCTCGTTTGTTATGCCACAATTGCTGGACTTTCAGTTATGGGAATTTTTGGTCAATATGAACTTACAATGTTAAGAATTTTAAGTTTCATTTTAACTACAGCTCATATTCATTATGGTGTTTGCGTTGTAAGTTTCCATTTTCAGAATCTTCAAAAATTAACTTATAACTGTTTTGCAGGTTCGACAATTATGTGCTCATTTTAAAATTAATGCTTTTAATCTTGATTATCTTAAAAAACAACGTCAAGAGTAAGCCTCTCTCTCTATATTCCTATCCTATCTATTATTTAAATATCCATAATGAGAGTAAGCTTGTTTCGTTTTCAATGTGCTTTGTTTTTATCTAAATTCCTTCTTCCCTGGAGCTACTACATATAATTTAACACAATGTATCACCTTTTTAAAATTAAATTTTTTTTGCTGCTAGCTTCTTTTGCATCTTTCCTTTCTCCCATTTATTAGATTGGTGTTCTCGCTATGACTTCGATTGAGATGTGTCTAATGCTATCTCGAAGCCATTCGCCAACATTATTATTTTCCCTCAAATATTTTAAGTGATTGATTGGTGTTAGTCTAAGATTTATTTTCCTGATTTTTAATTCAATTTTTTTTACTATATCTTTTAGAGGACCCCGAGTTTACAAATTACCATCGGAAGCTAGCCGCTCTTTACAAACTTTATTATCGTGATTTTTCCTCCTCCTTGCTTGCTAAAAACTTTTATTTTTTATTTTTTGAATCTTCAATTTTTTCTTGTCATTGATACATTTTTATTTTATTGTGATTTTACCATATTTTTATTTACTGTGATACTATATTTTTTTGTTTGTGGAGATTTTGATTGAAACAATACGGAAAAATAATAAATAAATGAATGAATGATTTTGAACGACTAAAAAAAGCGATAGAAAAAACAATTGCGCAAATGGCAAAAAAAAAGTTTATTGGTGTCAACAGAAGCAACATTTTTTTTCTTCTAAGAATTGAAGAAGGAATAAGGAAATAAGCCAATTGTAATTGACGACAACAGCGACCTCGTAGTAGCAATAAATCATATTTTTATTAATCCTCATATAAATAATATAATACAATACTGAAAAGAAAAGTGAAGATTGATTATTGAAAGCTCCTGTTGAATGAATGAGATGGAACGTCTGGTTAAAATAAAGAAGAAAAAAATGAGGAAAAAAAGTAATAATGAAGCGAAGAAGAAAAAAAGTTATTGCTTCTGCAATCGATTTTGGTTTCCTGAACATTAATACTGTAGTTTTTTTAATGAAGGATTGATTTCTTTAGAGTTTTTTTTGTTATGAAGCATTTTAATTTTTTTTCCATCAGTTTTTTGGTCATGAAACTGTCTTCATTGAAATTTATTCACCTAATTTTCAACCTTTCTTTTAATGAATGCTTTTTCTTTTTTTATATTGAATTCGCAGGTGTCTTTTTTTGAGTCTTTTGTTTTTAAAAATGTAAAAAATTTTAATGGAAACTATTGAAGCCAATGAAATCGCATGTTTTATTTTCGATTTAATGAACGCTGAAATTTGTCATTATTGTTGTCGAGAATGAAGATGCATAGTGATGCGCAAAAATGGCATTGACCATCGTTGTTGGAGTGGGCCAGCAAAAAAAAAAAAACACATGTGCACGCAAATATAAAGCCACGAGAAGAAAAAAAGAAGCATAATCTTGGATACGCGTTACTTAGCAGCAGCAATTGTTGAAAAACTTTTATGGTTGAAACAAAATTTAGAAGAAGCAAGCGATACAACTTTTTTATAATTATTATTTTTTTCATTCTTTCTTTTTTGATTTCGAGAACAAATAAATCAGTCTCTTCATTTTAGGACTTTTAAATATATTTGATACAAAAAGGTTAGAAAAGAAAGGTTTTTCTTTGTAAAAAGCGTGTGTTTTGTTTGTTATTTGTTGTTTCTCATGCTTGCTTGCTGACATAAGTAAAAACATCAAAGACTTTTTTGCTTGCTTTCTTTCTTCCATTTTTTGATCGAAACAAAAAAGAGGTATGCAAAGAAATAAAAAATGCTAATGTTTCAAACATTTTTTTTGACTCTTCTGATTCCTTTAGAATGAGAAGCAAGTTGCCGCCGCTGCCTTTCGTGTTTGCACCTTTTTTTATTGTTCCATAAAAAATTATTTTAGCGCCCATTTTTTTGCGATGGAGTGAAGCTTTTTAATGATTGAGAAACAACAAAACATAGTTTTTTTAGCAAAGATTCTCATGATTTTATGTTAAAAAGTTTTCCCATTATTTTATGAATAAATTTTTGAAGCTAAAAAATTCGTACTGTAAAATATTCTCCCTTGAACATACATAGCTAAAAAAAGACACTTTATCATAAAGAGTGTATTTTGAAGCTCATTTAAAAAAAAATTCCTTATGTATCTATCTTATTATTTTTTTTCGCTATTTTTTTTTATGATGCATTGAGAAGAATATTCCGTGACTCATGAAACAGCAAGAATTAAAACTAAAAATAACAAAGAATTAGTTTAAACCGGAACAGTGAAAACAACCATAAAAAGTGTTTCCGGAAAGAATAGGAATTTTTTTATTATTGCTTGTTTGAGGTTTCTTTTTTTTTGAATGAAATCACGCAATGATGCTTTTTATTTTTATTATACAATTTGACTACTTAAAAATAGAGTCTATCATGAGCTTGCAGAAATAATCATTAAAAAATTGATCCAAAAAGATCCCAACAGAAATTTTCTTTTTTTTTGATTTCATATCTCTCAAAAATCGTAATTCATTTTCCAGTCTCGTTATGCAATCTTCCGCCACATTTTTTAATCAAATTTTCACCCTATTTTACGCTTATTGAACCAAAACTATGATATGTTTTTTTCCTTCAAGATTCCAATTCATAATTTTTCAATCCATCCTTTTTTATAATAATTTTTTTCTTTAAAGAAAAAGGTTTTCATCGTTTTTTTTTTGTGGCAGAACATTGTCATAGAAAGAAGAAGATGACAAAAAAAAAGCAGCAGATTTTTTTGAGAGTATTCGTCCTCCTTTTTTAAAAGGCTATCGCTTTTGCTGCTTTCTTACACCTGGTTGAAGAAATTTGACAAAATGACCTAACAACAAAAAATCACAGCCATTTTTTTTTCCTTTTTCAATTCAAAAATGAAAGAAAGATTGAAGGCGAAACGCGTGTGCATTTCAATAAATTTTTTTTGTTATTGCGCATTTTAACGCCGCTGACACGCTTTTTTAATTGTTTTTTTTAATTCAAAAAAAATAAATTATAAATAAAAATTTTATTAGATTTTTTTTAAAAATTGAATTGAAAAAGAAAATGATGCTGCACGGATAAATGGAATAAAAAACATAATTTTTTTAGATGATTTTTTGTCAAAAATAATTTTGCTGTTGAAAAGATATTGCATCTTGTTTTGTAAGTTTGAGATGAGCCTCAAGCCATTAAAAATTCAAATACCGTAATATGCCTTCATTCTACGATTATTTCTAAAAAAATTTTTGTCCTTTTACGTCAAAAAACAATACTCATTCCATTTCATCCAATATTCTTCCAGATGTTTTCTTCTCTTCTTTTTTTTTGCTGCCAATATTTTTTTTAAAACTCGAAATATTTCATTCATAATCACTTAAAAATAAAAAAGTTGAAATATTGCTATTTTTTATTATTGGACATTCTCTCTTTTCTTTCAGCATTTTTTTTTTTGCATCTGTTTTGAAAATAGTCATTTTTTTTCTAAATCGAGCTAGATAAAATTGACGAAGAGGCTTGGTTAAGTTTAAAAAAAATATATTTCTAGATAATAATCAAGCTGTATTTTTGTATTTCGTAAACTTTTGCCATATTTATTTCTCTTAACCCTTGAATGACAAAAATAAAACGATGGGTTTTACGGTTGAAAACTTCGATGAATTTTTTATCAATCACGACTTGAATTTGCTTGAAATTTATCAATTTTTAATAATGAGAATCCTCGTTATAAATTAATTTCGTTTTGTGATTTTAAAAGAAGTATTATTTAAACAAAGCATAAGCTTTATTGTTAGATTTAAAATTTGGAATAAAATTCTATGATTTCCACTAATTTGTGGAGTATTGATTTCACTTTTGCTTATATTTTAGCAAAAAACACCTTTTCTTTTTCTTTTTTTCTCTTCACTCTTTTTTCTTCAAATTAATTTTTTCTGCTGCATTTAATTTTAAAGTATCCATTTTTTTGAGTGAAAAAAAAGAGAAGGTGGTGAAAATGAGAGCCATTTTTATTGTTTTATTTTATTTTTTTACTAACGATTTTGACCTCCATCAACATCATCGACGCGCGCGCATGAGCTCAAGTATTTTTTTTCTGTTGTTGCTAAATATCTTTTATTTTATTTTTTATTTCAACCTTCGATCATTATCGATGGATGCAATGCAATAAAGCATGAATATATTTAATCGTTTGTTTTTTTATTTTATTTCCATTTTTAACAACAAATTATTTGATTTTTTTATGACTTTTTGCGCGTATTTTTGAAACTCACAATAATGGCAAATAAAATTTTTATTCCTTTTCCATGTTACGGGCAATTTTTAAGTATCGCTTTGTTTTATGTTCTGACAAAGTAAAGATGGAGAAAGAGAGAAGGCGAAAAAAAAAAATGGTTGCATAGTTCAGAAAGGTTACGATATTAAAATGATCAAAAAGAATGATAGCCTGCCTTTTTTGAGAATACGAAAAACGATAATGCTAGTTTTTTTCCAAAATTTTTCATTTACTAAACTTTTTGAAAGTTTGCTTATTTTGAAAATACTATTTTTTTATCAAGGTTTCCGCTACCATAGTTTCTGAACTCCATCTTCTTGATTT
>JAJQJQ010000377.1:0-26897 GCA_028622995.1 Panagrolaimus kolymaensis | reverse complement strand
CGACTCTAAATTACCTTATTCTGTAAGTTTCATACTTATAAATCCTCAAAATAGCAAAGTTTCCGTATTCGGAGTTTCCATTGCGGTTTCCATATTCGGAGTTTCCTTATTCGGAGAAATTCTACACTCTCCATAAAACTTTTACTTTTCTGTGGAACAAACAAAGAAACAAACAACAAAAAAAAGTCAAAATAATAATTCTCATTTATCGATGATTTATTTACAACCACTTTTATTTACCTAACACACATACATACAAGTTAGTACTTTACAATATAATAAAAAATATTTATATTCATTTTTATCATTATTACCATCACCACTTGAGCTGCTTGAAGATCTTCAGTTGTATCTTTTGATGGTTTTTTGTTGTTGTTGGTATTTTCTCCTTTGGTGTCGTTCTTGTTGTTATTGAGATCAGCATTTGAAAGTTGTTTGCCTAAAAACATAGAGATAGCATAAACATGTTAGCACACAAAAGCTATTAGGTTCAAAAAGTTTCAAGTAAAGTTGGAGGTTCTTTCAGAAGACATCTTCCTTGATTTAGAAACAACCAAAACAAAAGAAATGAAACTTACTTGCTGCTGGAGGAAGAGGAGTATTGGTTTGATTTGTTGATAAAGTACTTGTTGGAGCAGATTTTGTTGAATTGGTGATGGAACTTGTTGAAGCATACCATCAGATACATTAGGATATTGTTTACCAAGTGCATCAAGTTCTTCAGGAGTTTTAGATACAATTTGAGGTGGAGCCAAAGTTATTTTAGATTCATCAACTTCACCATATTCAATTCGTAAACTTTCGAGATGTTGAGTTAAAACCTAAAAAAGTGGAAATATAAGAGAATTCAAAATATTTTGGTTGGTTAAGGAAGCCGTGGAATTATATGTTAGTTGTGAAAAGTTGACTATAGCAATTCCAAGTTAGTAGTTTTAGTCAAAACAGTCAAAAACCAAGCCAACATAGGTACACATATCAAGTTGGACAGCTTCCATATCGTATGCCATCAATCATAGTAACTTCACATAAAAATGATCAAACAAATAAACATACTAACTTCAGGACAGCTTTGTTGTTTCCAAACTCTTGATGGATCAAGACAATTGATTGGAGCAGGTGCGAGCACAATAGTAAAACGATCACTTGAACATGGTGGCTTTTCTTTTTGACCAAAACCTTTGAAAATTAATCGAATTGTTTTCTAAAAAAAAATCAACTTGCTAGGATTAAACATTATAAAAAAAAGAAAGTTAACTAACTTACCTCTTGATTTTTATCAACTTTACCAAAAACAGGACGCATTTTAAATATTTGTGGACGAGTTGTTTCATTTTGAAGATGATTGATTGATCCCAATTATTTTAATAACCAATTCAACTGATTGTGGTTGAGTTAATGATTTGAATATTACAGCTTCAGATGGAATAAGTACAACATGATTATCCATTTTCTTCAAAATAAATACAAGCAGGCAGATAGACAGATACGAAGATGATACAAATCAACACACCACCAATTTGTTGTTGTTGTTTGTTTAATGGAAAGAAAAAACAAAAAAATGATTGAAAGCAAAAAAGGAGGGAAAAAGGCCTGGGAAAAAGCGGAGAAGCTTTACCATATGCAAATTTATCAATAGAATTTTTCAAAAAAAGAATGATTAATTTTTTCAACTTAGAAAAGCGTTTATTTTAAACTTAAGTTTTTAAACTTGTTAATTGCCATAAAACAGCTTCACATTTACTGATTCAATAAATATTTTTATAAACGCTATGTCGAACATTTTCTCAAATTATCTAGGAATTAATTATGATTAGAAAATGTGGAGCTGCTACGCTATATACATACATTTACAGTATTCATTCTTCCTTTTTTTTCTTACCTTTTTTGTCTCAATTAATCTCTTTCTTTTTTTGTTGTTGCTCTTTCTTGAATGAGAGCATTTTTTTTATGTATTTTGTAATGTGCGTCATTCACCATTGAACTCAATCGAACTTTTCCACATAAAAAGTTCAATCACTTTTTTTCGCTCTTGATCGAGAAGTTCAAAAATAAAAAGCGTAAATAACAAAACTTAAAATGTGTTATTGGATTAAATAATTTCTTTGTTGCTTGATTACTGTAACAATTTGCGTCATATTTTTTAATGGACGAATGAAACAAAAAAAAATGTATGGAAACTAACTACCTACTATTTTTGGAAAGCAAAAGAAGGAAAAAGAAGAAGAGGAAATGATGATGAAACAAGATTTTATTTTTGCAAGCAATATTTTATATTGTTTTTTATGACGACATTGATCTTTCCTATTTTGCTGTGCTTTTTTTTGGAAATAATGAAGAGAGTTTGTTTGGAGGCTTTATTATAAAATAGGTGATGAAAAGGGTTAATTATGTAAGTTAGATTTTTTGTTTTTACTGATTTGTTTGTGAACCATTTTTTTGAAGAAAAACAAATACAGTAAGAATAAAGGAAGAAAAATATTTCGATCAACAAAAAAAGTATTGAGACTTTGCTTTTTAAATTTTGACGGCGAATTTGTGGGTTGAGAGTTTCAAAAATAATTATTCGTTTTAGATTTCAAATTTGTTCTTTAGCTTGTATTTTTTTCTCGTGATTTCCAAACCACTAAAAATGGATGTCAGAAATCATTTTAGTTTATTTTTGACACACATCTTTATGAGTACTCACTCCTCCACTCTCTTTCTTATTGCTATGTACTTACTTCCAAAAACATCCAATTATTCTCTAAATAAAAAAATTTACTCCCGCGCAAACAAAATAAAAAAAAACTTATGTTTTTTCTTTTCTTTCTTTACATAATTTTTACGCAAAAGCACTCTTCTCTTTTTTCGATTTCGGTTTAGTTTGTTAGTTAGTTTATTTAAAAAAATTATGCTACTTCCTTCGCATTTTTTTTCTTCATTTTCGATCGTGACCATTTTTTTACTAACTAAAATTAATGCCTGAAGGGATACGTAAAATCATCTCATCGTCGCCAACGTTGGTCACGCTTCATCACTTGCTGCTTCTCTTCTCCTTCTTCTCCTCCGAGCGATATGATTGCTAGGCGTTGATGATCACTTGAAAATAATAAAAAAGAAAAAGCTGTTTTCGTGTGGGTTTGATTAGTTAGAAGTAACCATTTAAAATAAATAGAAGTGAGATAGAAAAATGAAGAAAAAGAAAAACGTGATTTAAAATAGCGGGTTTTTTTCTTCTTCTTTATCTTTCCTGCATTTCTTAAACATGGGTTGTTTCTTTGGTTGTCGATTAAAAAAAAGGCGGATATTTATTTTCCAGCTAATTTTTTTCTAATATTATTTTTTGTAAATCAGCAAAAATTATTTTTTTATCATTTTATCTGTATCTGTTTTTTTCTTTGCGCTTAATAAAGAATTTTATTCCATGCTTCTGTGATATATAAATTTTTTTACGATGTAAACTATTTTTGGGTATTAATCTGTCAGTCATAAAAAAAAGAAGACAAAACTTGATGGAACTATACAATACAAAATCGACCCTAAAGAACCGGAAATAAACTTTTAGTGGTTTTTATCTTTCTGGATGTATTCTTTAGAAATTAAAAAAATTACAAAAGGTTTTTTCGACTTTGACTTTGACTGATTTTTGATTTATCATAAATTTCTCGTTCGTTAAAAAAAAATAATCAATGGTATTTTAATAATTTTTGATTGGAATTTTGTAAAAAAAAAGATTTTAAAAAAATTTTGTGACAACTATCTATCATTGAAGCTCAAAATTGGCAATTAGCAAATGGCAAATGGGAAACTCCGAACTTTTAAACATCCATTTTTTTGTTTACTCTTTTTTTTCCATTTTTTTTATTGAATAAACAAAATTAAAATTTTCAAAATCAAATAATAAAATCGAATTAAAACTCACTCAACTTTTCTTTTTCTTCTTGAGTCTATTTTTATCAAAAACAAAAAAACTTAGCAAAAAAAGGGTTGTTGAAGAGAGACAAAAATAAATCAGGTGGTGGTGTTATTTTGTTTATTTTATTTTTATTATTTTTAAAACATAATTTTTTCTTGTTTTTCTTTATATTTTTGCAAAAAAAAAATTTCTTAAGCTTATTATTTCTTTATTTTCTTCTTTGCTTTTTCAATGAATTTTTTTTTATCAGGAAAAAAAGTGAAAAAGCAAAGATGATGTGGTGTATTTTTTTTTGTCTTTTCAAACTTTCAACTTCCTCACAAATCGCCTGCTTTTTCTTTATCCATCGTTTAATTTCTATCGCCTGCTTCGAATTTTTTTTATCGTAAACTCCATTTTTTAAAACAAAAAAAAAAAGAAACCATAAATTTTTTTATTATCAAACGAAAATTTTTTTTGGAAGTAATAAATATAAAAAAAAGATAGTTTTTGTTGTTAAATTTATTTATTAGATAGCAATGAAATTTTCATGTCTTTCGTGATTTTTGCGGTCGTCTCAGTGGCTAAAGTTTAAAGACTATCATCCCATCTTCTTTTTTTTATTACCCATTTTTTTAAATTCTTTTACGTCTTTTAATTAATTTATTGCTCCATCTTCGGAAAATTTTGTTGTATATTAAATGGCTCATTAAAAAATATTTTTTATTATGTTTTGAAGTATTTTTAAGGCTTCGGTAAACAACGAGCTAGACTGGTTTTAATTTTTTACTTTGGTTCCAAAAAATCGATGAGAAATTATTATTTTCTAACTCAAAATAAAGAATAGAAAGATTTGCAATTTTTAAAAAATCTGTCATTTTCGCAATGAAATCCTAAATTAAATTTGCGTCCAGACAAACTTTTCATTTCGCGACCTTTCTATCTACAGTCAGCTAGCAAGCTTCTTCTTTGTCGATAGGTTGAGGCTTAAAAAAAGAAAAAAAGAGGTAATTACCCGTTGGAATTTTATTTAAACTTTTGACTGATAAAATAAATACTTTTATTTATTTTTTTTTCACTTTGGAATGTTCATCCTTTTTTTTTTATTATTCGACGATTTAAAAGATTTTCATTTCCGATGTTTTTTGCTTTCTTCCCCATTGTTTTTTTTTACCCTCCGACTTTAAATCTTAAAATGTGAGTTTCTTATCATAAAAAAAAATTTTTTTTCTTCAACTTCCTTTCAACCCTCAGAGAAAAAAAAATAATCAGTCACCTGAACTTTATTTTTTTTCTTCTTTGCTTCTTTGTGAACTACTCCTCTTATTTTTAATTTTTAAAGAACCAAGCAATCGAGAAAGAAAAAAAACTATTGGGTGAATGAAATGCGGAGGAAGGTCATCAAGAGAATGAATGAGTGTATGCATATTTTTTTCTTCATGAATGATTGGATGGATGATTATCAAATTGTAAACAACAAATAAAAAAGTTGTAAAAAAAATAACAACATTTTTTAAATTTTTGTCACTCAACAACAAATTTATTTAAAAAGGTAGCAAAATGAGCAACAATTTTTAAAGAACTTTTGATCGATCGATTTAAAACTCGAGAAATTATTTATTCTTTACTTTTACAACAATTTTTTTTTGTTTTTAGTTTGAACCTTTCAAAAAAAAATTCTATCGCTCTCAAATTATTTTTTTTAAAGATTGATTTTGTCACATTTTTTCTTTTTACAGTAGTTCGCTTCTCTAAATCAGACTACAAAATATTCACGCTGATCAGTAGTGTCGTCTTTCTAATTTCCAAGTTCATCACCGTTTTTTTTTTGATTAAATAAAAATTATTAACCTTTATAATAAAAAATTCCGTGGTGGTGTAAAAAAAAAAGACACAAAAAATATATTAACTTTTTTTGTGTCTTTAAAGAATGTAATAATAATCAAAAAAGATTAGTAAAATATTCTTTCTTTCATTCCTTTTAGTATGATTTTTTTAAAATGGTTTTGAGAGTGATGTTTGAAGCTTCTTAGTTTTTTGCACTTCTTTATTCATTTTTTAGTTTTTTTTGTTGTTGTTATCAAAGTTTATAAGTTGCAAAAGAATGTTGTAGCGTGTCGTCGGATTTGGTCTGCATAAGTTTGATGAAGGTACACCACTGTTGTGCGATCGCGGCAGCGATGCATTCCCAAAACATCCTTTTTATTGCTGCTTCATCGCTCTCCGTTAAAAAGAGCGTCGAAGCAAGCATTTTCTTCACTTGTGAACTATCCATCGAAATGTAACAGCCGATCGGCCGATCTGTGCTTAATAAATATTGAAACCAAAGGACTTAAATTTCCTATATTTTACATGGGGGCTCTAGCCATCTGCATTGCTGAAAAAGCAGTGTATGTATCGAAACTGTCATCTATTTAATGGTGTTTTTTACCTCACAAGTCAAAACCTAAAATTTTCACCATTAACTTCATCGTCGCTTATTTTTTGCCGGGAGGGATCGCTGCATGGTATTGCGATTTCCTTAATTTTTATCTTAATTTATGCAATAATGACCACATCAAACATCTGTGAGTCTACGCCAAAAATGTGTCTCACATTGTTGTTAATTATTCATGGTCAAAGAAATCTCAATGTTTATTTTGAATGGTCGCTGTTACGAATCAAGATAGTTGACTACCTCGCCTTTGAAATGGCATTTATGTATGGGCTATTGCTAGAAAGGATACGTTACATTCCGTGAGAGATTGAGATGCCTAGCCACCGAAACTTGGATTTCTTTTGACATCATTTTCATCATGCCATTTATTGCTCATCAACATACTTTTAATAATACTGAACAACAATCATGGGACATAGTGAACCGCAAAGTTTCATCAAAAAATACTTGGTCATTCGTGGATATTTTTGCTTCCTTAGAGCCATCCGTTGATCCATTGATATTTCGGCAACGCCGCTGTCATGAGAACAGATAGTGAAATTCCGGTGTCACTAACTTTGCTTCCTCTAATTTTT
This sequence comes from Panagrolaimus kolymaensis, assembly GCA_028622995.1. Classification (NCBI taxonomy): domain Eukaryota; kingdom Metazoa; phylum Nematoda; class Chromadorea; order Rhabditida; family Panagrolaimidae; genus Panagrolaimus; species Panagrolaimus kolymaensis. The sequence goes on along the minus strand of JAJQJQ010000377.1, from coordinate 20,011 downwards.
GATTGTTTGTTAAAAAACCTTAATCCAAAAATAAGCTAAACTTAAATTGTAACTTTATTTGAAAAACTTTTGAAACATTCATATCGTTTGAAATTGTTACTAACCCAAACATATTGTTAAACTTTTCTCTTCTTTTTGTCGGGAGTGTGCGATCGCGGCAGCGATGCATTCCCAAAACATCCTTTTTATTGCTGCTTCATCGCTCTCCGTTAAAAAGAGCGTCGAAGCAAGCATTTTCTTCACTTGTGAACTATCCATCGAAATGTAACAGCCGATCGGCCGATCTGTGCTTAATAAATATTGAAACCAAGGACTTAAATTTCCTATATTTTACATGGGGGCTCTAGCCATCTGCATTGCTGAAAAAGCAGTGTATGTATCGAAACTGTCATCTATTTAATGGTGTTTTTTACCTCACAAGTCAAAAACCTAAAATTTTCACCATTAACTTCATCGTCGCTTATTTTTTTGCCGGGAGGGATCGCTGCATGGTATTTGCGATTTCCTTAATTTTTATCTTATTTATGCAATAATGACCACATCAAACATCTGTGAGTCTACGCCAAAAATGTGTCTCACATTGTTGTTAATTATTCATGGTCAAAGAAATCTCAATGTTTATTTGAATGGTCGCTGTTACGAATCAAGATAGTTGACTACCTCGCCTTTGAAATGGCATTTATGTATGGGCTATTGCTAGAAAGGATACGTTAAATTCCGTGAGAGATTGAGATGCCTAGCCACCGAAACTTGGATTTCTTTTGACATCATTTTCATCATGCCATTTATTGCTCATCAACATACTTTTAATATTACTGAACAACAATCATGGGACATAGTGAACCGCAAAGTTTCATCAAAAAATACTTGGTCATTCGTGGATATTTTTGCTTCCTTAGAGCCATCCGTTGATCCATTGATATTTCGGCAACGCCGCTGTCATGAGAACAGATAGTGAAATTCCGGTGTCACTAACTTTGCTTCCTCTAATTTTTGATTGTTTGTTAAAAACCTTAATCCAAAAATAAGCTAAACTTAAATTGTAACTTTATTTGAAAAACTTTTGAAACATTTCATATCGTTTGAAATTGTTACTAACCCAAACATATTGTTAAACTTTTCTCTTCTTTTTGTCGGGAGTGTGCGATCGCGGCAGCGATGCATTCCCAAACATCCTTTTTATTGCTGCTTCATCGCTCTCCGTTAAAAAGAGCGTCGAAGCAAGCATTTTCTTCACTTGTGAACTATCCATCGAAATGTAAACAGCCGATCGGCCGATCTGTGCTTAATAAATATTGAAACCAAGGACTTAAATTTCCTATATTTTACAACTGTAGGTTTGTGGATTTTAAGGCCAAAAAATGAAGGGATGAAAAAATATGAAAAAGCGAAAGGTTACAAAGATTTTTAGGATAAAATTTAGTTTGGGTTCTTTCTTTTAAAATCTCTGCCACACCATTTCTTCTTACCATTTTCAGGTATTATATTGTCTTGTCTGTCTGTGTCATCAATGACGTTAAACTTATTTGACGACAATCGCGTCTTTCTTTCTTTTATTTTATCATTTTCGCTAAATGCACGTTTAATTTATTTCATCATTACTGACTTTTACAATACTGTATTTTTTTTAGATTTTAAACTTCCGGCTTAATATCTGGTACTATTTATAAACAACTATCTTCAAAAAAAATAAACTTCGCTCATATGCAAATATTATATTATAACCTTCTTGGAATATTAATATTTCCATTTATTTGTTCATCATATATTTATTTCCTAATTTTAATAAACCCACCAAAGTTCTGAATGTCGTCGTCTCTAAATGGAAATGGCGGTAGCGAAGATTTATTATTTCAAAAAACTATTCAAAAACGAAATTTTAATAATATTAATTCCAATGATGATACTGGCGAACCTTCACCCGGACTTGTGATACGATTAACTGAAAAACTTTCAAATCTTTTAACTTCAGAAGTAATAATTTTTTTTCTTTTTTTTGAGATTCAAAAAATTAATTTTTTTGTTTGATGAATTTTAGAAATCAATGGAATTATTGATGAAACAATTTCATGGTTTTGTAACACCAGATTTTAAATTTAAAGCCTTACAAATGAATGTAAATATTATGAAAACAACTTTACATAAACTTGATAAACCTAAAATTAATTTCAAGGTAAGCAAATTTCTTGATTTATTGTTTTTTTAGTCACAAATCGAAACCTGTAAAAATTAATCCTCCAAGAGTCATTAAATATTAAAGTACTGTAGCGCTGCTAGAATATAATAGTTTTTCCATAAATTTTTTTCTTTCAAAACAAAAAATTCTGAGTTTTTAAAAAAAAAGGAAAAGTTAATCTTCGATTTCAAAAAATTTCTTCTAAGCTCCCTTGTCTCCTTCAAACCCCCATTTTCTAATCCCATATTTATTCTCTCTTTTGTTTATAGGTTCAATCTCCCCATTCACTTGCAATCAAAACTTCGGGTGGATTTGCACAGTTTCGAGGAATCTACAAAGGCACATATCGAACTGTTCGAGATGGACAAATTTACATCGATGTTTCGGGTTTAAATTTATTTTTTAAACTTGATTTAATTCGTTCAACAAATGAAATAAATGAATTAATTCAAAAGTTTCAAGCTGTGATTTTTCGGTGGATGAAATATTTATTGAAATGAAACGCCCGTTTTTACTCAAGCCAATGAAATATTTAAACAAATATTTTTGGATTATCTTTCAAAAGAAATATGTCAAAATTTATTGAAAAATATATTACAGAAAAAATTGGAAATAAATTCATGAAGCTTTAAATAATTCGCCGATTTCTTTAAAAGTAAGAAAATTTTGTTTTTTAGCAATTCGAATTCTATCTTTGTTTGTGCCTCAAAAAATTTTTTCTGCTTTTTTTTATAAATTTTTAATCGATTTTTATTTACTAATATTTAAATTTTCCAGGATCTTGAAACCATGATGAATTTGATTCCTCATTAATTCGTGAACCAATTTTTGATGAAAATAGTTTATTTTTTGCTTTAAATGGAAAATTTGGCGTTGATGAAAAAAAAGATGGCGGAGAAAATGAACGATCTCGAGTTGAAGTAAGTTAGCCATAGCTTCTTTTTTCAACCGATTTTTCTAATCCTTCCTGAGCCAATCAAATATACATATTTATTGTTTATTTTTTTTAGATGTATGAATCCGATAACGATCACATGATTTACACATATATTTCTGATTTTGTTTTTAATGAATTTCTTAAAAATTCTAAAAATAAAGAATTTAAAATAGAAAAAAGTTTTACAAAAATGGAAAAATTGCTGAAATTTAATTGTGATCAAAATTGCATTGGCTGTTATTTACCTCAAAGCTTGATTGATTCTAATGAAGATGTTTCAATTAAAATAAAATTTAGTGAAGCTCCAAAAGTTGAATTTCTTGATTATGGCGCAAAATTATTTTTAAATTTCAACGCTGAATTGAAAACTCAAACAACAAAAACTTCGATCATTTCTGCAAACTTTAAAATTAATTCTTTAATTGAACGATTTGAAATTAAAGCTTTATTGGATGAAAATAATGGCGGCGATGATTATAAATTGAATGCTAAAGTCTCAATAAATAATATTGAAATCAGTGATGTTAAATCAGATTTGTCTGAAGCTGCTGAATTGATTAATATATTGCCTGAAGCAATAAAGAATAACAAAGAAATTTTTGAGGTTTGTAATTTTTTTTGTTGAGAAAATAGCAAAAATCAAAACTTCTTGGTTTTTGAACATTTGAGGATTCAAACTTCTAAATTTTGAGTTTTGACTATCCCAACAAAAAAATTTTTTTTTTGTGCAACATAAAATCGAAAGTTTGACAACCATCCAGAAATTTTTCTTTCAAGCCTAAGTTTTTTAAAGAAATATTTTTATTTTTCAGGAGCTTATTGAATCCAACCTTCATTCCCTATTTCCAATTGATACAAATTCCTATCTTCGAGTTTCATATATTCATGGATTCTTTCGATCTCGAACCCTTATATTTGCTTATGATTTAGCTTCCGATGGTCATTTAATTCGACATATGCAATTGCCTTAAACTTTCTTTTTTTTTACTTTAAATAATTTTTACTTTAAATTGTGATCTCATATTTATTATTCTTTGTTGTACAATGGTTTTTTTTTGTTTTGTTTTGTTAATTTTCTGTGTTGATCTCATTTTGTTGTCATCAAAATTTCTAGTCCAAAAACTTTTATTGCTTTTTCCCAAAGTTTTACAATAATAAAAAAGGCAAAAAAAATAATTAAAAAATGTTTACCATTTTACAAACAAATATGAAAATTGATGAAAGAAGAATTACTCCTGAAATTTACAAACAACAAACAAAGATAAACGCAAAAAAGTTATAAAAAATAAAATAAAATTAGATTATAAAATTTAAAAATTATAGGCAGGCACATACACTTGATTGTCAAGTTACGATAATGATAGAGGTCCATTGGAATCAAAAACTTTTGATATTATTGAATGGAAATTTTTTTTTGATAGTTAGTTAATAAGCTCCATTAGCTCCATGCCAGAAGCAAGCTTTCATTTGTTCAAATCGATCATAACAACTAACATAACTGAAGTCAAGTTGGGTAACATTTCCAGGTCGTTGATCACAAAAAGTTAAACATTTTCCACCGGACATAGTTGTGGTGACTCCATTTCTTGCACAACAATCAGTATGATCTCGACCTTGAGCAGCGCAGAATTGAATTTCAGCTGCAGCTTGAATTGGGCATGCATCAGTTCGGAAATACATTCCCATTAAAGCTTCTTTAGTGTATGTATTAAAATTGCATTTTTGTAAACATGCATCGGGAAGGCCTCGAGTTTCACAACATGCCATAAATGCTTCATTTGGAGATTGAGGAATCACAGGTTGAACTCCAGCGGAAAGAGCAGAGCCAGATCCAGGTCGAGAAATGGCAGCAAATCGACTTGGACCAAAGAGTGAAGCTTCTGGAGCACCCACAGATATGGTATTAGATGCACGGGCTCGAGCTCGTCGAGTTCGATAACATCCAAATGAGCCACATTGATATCCTTGTTGGCATCCACCTCCGCATACAGGAGGTGGAGGAGGAGGGCATCCACCACCACCACCGCCACAAACGCCGTTGTTCATACACTGAAATGGAATTTTAAAAAGTTAAAAAATATTGTAAAATAAATTTTTATAAATCTATGTTTTTGAAACGAAAAAATAATAAAAATAGTTTAAATTTGGTTGTTATAAATCGCAAAAATTAAATTTGAGAAGTAAAAAATGAAAATTAAAAATCAAAAAATTTAAAGGTGCATTCTTTTTTTAAAATTCTTTTTTTGCGAATTACCAAAATGTCAAAGAATAAATAAAGTAACTTACAGCTAATCCAAGTTCAGCTAAACCCAAAGCAATAAGGCAAAAAGTCAAATATTTAATGGCATTTCTTGAAACCATTTTTTCTTCCTAATAAATTTTTTAAATTTGAAATGAAAGTCAAAAAAATACGACCGCTTATAAAAGCTTTAAAATGTTATGACTGATCACTCAGAACTACAAAACAACAACTATAAATGAATGTCCCACTCAGTTTTCAGTGATGATGGTTTTTGGGATTTTACAAAATATATTTATTCCTATTTTTTCTATTTCCTTTAGGCGGATCTTCTTCAATTTCCCTCCTCCTCCTTCCATATAATATCTTCTTTATCCATCCATGCATCATCCGATGGAAGGAAGCAAACCGGTGTCGTCGGTCGTTGTTGTGTTGGTTGAAAAACGATTTTCATACAAAAAAAAAATTCAAGGTTTACGCTGCTGCCAACGAACGAACAACACGAATGACAACAAAATTTTAAAAAAACGTAATCCGGCAGCCAGAAGCAAGCAGCAGCAATGTATTTATTTATATGATGACAACAAGAAGGAAAAAAAAGAAGATATATCCCATCCGATTTTTTTTTTTGAAAAAAAATTGCAAAAATAAAACAAAAAAAATGAGGCGATAAAACGAAACGAAATAGAAAAAAAAAATTTGTCTTTTTGAAACTAGTTTGATTAGAAAAGATAAATATTTTGGCACCCATCATCATCGCTGCCGACGCCGCTGCAGCCGCCAAGTTTTTTTAGAAGAGGTGAAATAGATTTAAATAAAAAAATTAAAATATGTGTAGTTTTAGTTTTTCACTTCGCCGTCAAGTAGCTGCTAGCCAGAGCCATCCAAGCAATCAATCAAAAAATTTATGTGTGTTTTATGTTTGCAAACATTTTATTTTTTTGTATTTTTAGTAAAAAAATATCGTTCCAAATATTAAAAAAATAAAATAAAAGCGGCTTGAAAGATAGATGATCGTTAAAAAAATAAATAAATTTATATTTTTATATTTATGCATATTCGAAAGGAAAAAAAGTGAATGACCGAAGCGAAACGAAATAAATAAAAAGTAGCATAAAAAAAGAGAAGCGGAAGTCTACGACCTGGAAAAAAAATTTATTAATTTGAGTTTTGATTATTTATGAAAAAAGAAACGTTAAAATTCATAATAAAATTAATTTTAACTGTAATTCAAATTTTAAGAAAATTCATTGTCGTCCAAACATTGAAAAGAGTTTCAAAGAAAAAAATACTCTTGAAAATTTCCATTTTCGATCGAAAAATTATTTTACTGTAATGACTTCTAATAACAACAAAGTGGCTTAGATTTGAACAAATTTTCTTAATAAAATTTTATTATTTAAAAAAATGCAAAATGATTATCGTCGATGATGATAGATAGAAATCTCCTGCAACATACATATTTGTTTTTTAGGCATTAAAAATTGAAGATTATAATTTCATATTTATTTTTTGGCAAACAAAAAATTTGATTTGCTTTGTTTTTTTTTTCTTCATTTTTTGTTTTTAGCTTTTTTGCGTTTTGCTTTTTTTTGATAACTAAAAAATATTAAAAAATATGAGAAACCCATCAGCTTTAAAATTATCTCAGACAAAACAAAAAAAAGAATATTAATAATGTGATGCTTCAAACCAAGTCAAGTTTGTTGAAATGTGAGAAGAAAAAAAAGAGAATGAGATTTATCCGTCACTGATTCTCTGATGACTAACACTATAACAACATTCATTCCATGCATCGATCTGGTTTGAAATTTGTTTTCAAACACAAAAAAAATTTCAAAGTTTTTTTATTTCATCTTAAAATTTTTTTGTTTGGCTCATTGAGTTTTGAAATTGGCTTTTTTTTTTATTGTCGTCGTCTTCTTGGATTTGAGATATCTGTCTGCCTGTCTTACTCATCCACAAAAAGTGAAAATTCAAAGATGAATTTTTGTTTAAAAAAATATTTAGAAGAAAAAACAAAAAATCTATCACATATTTTTTTTGCCAATTGTTTTGCCTTTTTTTTTTAAAGAAAGTATTCAAAGAAAAAAAGGGCAAAACAATTACATATTTAAATTTTAAAAATAATCATCAAAAAACAAAACAAAAAAAAAAGCAACAAAAAAAGGGATGAGCTTTGAACCGGTCAGCTTAAAACGACGAACATGTTGGACATTTTTTTACATTCCATTCCATTCATGGAAACCGGTCCGGTCCTCCTCCATCCATTATGTTATTTTGTTCCTCTTTTTTTTATTTTGTTTTGTTATTTTCATGGTCATTTTGTTTTGTAATAAAAAAATATATGCGGACGATTAAACTCCTCTCTTCTTTTTTTGGTGGCGTTGTTTCCTTTTGCAATATCGGTTACATACATACTAATGCGTGCTTGAATTTTTTTGTCTACTGACCAGTCCAGCTTGGAAGTTGAAAAAATAGAAAGAATGGATGGATAAATGTTGGTGGTTGAGAGATAAAGATTATGAAAGCATATGTATCACTCATAATTGTGATGGTAATGGTTAATAATGACCATCATCATCATCATCATTAAAAAAAACTTGTTGTTCAATTACATATACTTATGGCAATTGTTTCAAAAAGAAGAAACAAAAGAATAGAAACAAGAGATTTAAAACAATAACACACAAAAAAAGAGGGTTCATCAAATAGTTTAAAAAAATAACGTCGAATAATTTTCTAAAACCTTTTTTGCACATTTTATGTATGTTTGTGCTTTGAATATCTTAATGTTTTTTTAATAAATAAAAACATAGAAGATTAAAATGATATTAAAGCTTTCATCTCAAAATGAGAAAAGCTATCGATAAATTTCCTCGTCTCCAATAAATGGATAAATTCAATCGAAATGCGTTTGCAAACTGCAAGAAAAAAAAAATAAGGCAAAAAAAATGTTTGATTTTTTTTTGAAAAAAATGTAAATTTTATCGGTCTTCCATTTTTGGAATTTTCTTTTTCTCAAAAAAAGGAAAAGAAAGATTTTCAAGCAATTTCATTCTTTGAAAAGTTTCTCGTCAAAAATGGTTGAAAAGCTGTCTTTCAATGTGTCAAATTTTCTTCAACAAAAGTTTCCATTTCCTTTGAAACTAATCAACTACGTCAACAAAGAAGCCGATGCTGAAGTCAAACAAAAACTTGATAGAACTTGCAAGCATTTTTACAAGGCCCTTCCTTTCTGCATTATTGATACTTTGGAAATTAAAAATTCGGAAGATGGTGAAAATATGCGGCGAATTGAAAATGTTCAATATGATGGATGCATTGATTTTACTGAAGAATTTGTAACGTTTTTATTCAAGGCTGCCAACATATGGATTACAAAGAAATTGGATGCAACATACATTGATGATTTCGACACATGGATATTTGATAAAATTGTTCGATGTGATGCTCCTGAAATCTCACTCATCAATTATGACATAACATTTGAATTGTTAAAAACTCTTACAAAATCTGGAAATGTTGAAAGCTTTGATTTGTCTGATTCAACGGTTGAAAATTCTGATAAATCTCTTGTTCCATTGGAAGATGTCTTAGCTCTTGTGCCTAATGCTCGGATGATTCGGTAAATTTTAGTTTTCGTTTACTTTCGCTTTATTGTTAATATTTTAGCATGAATAATTGCCATATTACTAAGGAAACAATGACAAAGCTTCTTACCATTCCATGGAAAAATAAACTCACAGAATTCTCACTCACTGGTGTCGATGCTGAATTCAATGCAAAACTATTCTTTCAATTTTTAAATGTAGTCTTTTGCTTTTCTTTCTCTTATTAACCGTTAGCTTTAGAAACATGTTGATCCTGATGCTTATACCCATGTTTATCTCCACTTTCAAAGGGGATTCAGGTTTGTTCGATTGTTTAAAACATCATTTACAAAAAGAATTTTTAGATCATGGGCTACTCGACCTCTTGAAAGCCTTTTTCAATATTCTTTTGAAAAACTTTACTATAAATTATTGGACTCTGGGGAGAAGTTACCTACTCTTAACAATATTAGTCCAAAGTATGTAGCACCGACAATGTTATCTTTCTATGGTGATATTTTTACAACAACCTTTCAATTTATTCAAAACAAACTTGGGTTCAAGAACGCTGCTAAGAAAACAACCTTCAACGAAGATGACATGGAACGACAATATCTTGCTTTTCCTTATCCTCACATGTGCTACATCCGTGAAAGTGTTGACGCTGAAACTATGAAGAAGCTTGAACAAACCTGCAAATTCTTTCACAAGCGAAATCCATTCTTGATTGTTGATGATCTTCATATTACAGGTGATCATACACTTCATATGGTAATGAATACAAAGAAGATTACTCTTAAAAATGAAGCATCTAAAATGGGCAAACTTCTTTGGGTAACAAATTCACTTGTTTTCAATTGTATATGTCACGGATTTTCAAATATTGGTCGTATGGAAGCTAAAGAAATCAAAATGAAAGACGCCGTAGTTCCATTTGAAATTTTCAAAATGTTGACTTCATCTGGTTTAGCAAAAAATTGGAATTCAATCGAAGGCTTCATTAACAGCACTGATGGAGAAATTATTACTCTTGAAGAATTGCTATTTCATCTTCCTAATGCAGAAATTATTCGGTATGTTGCTGGCTTTATATTGTGTTTTATGTATCTTAAATTTTAGTGCCAAAGTTCATGGAATCAATTCCCGTTATCCTATTCTTTGGAATTTTGAACTTCAACCCAACAAAATTAAACATCTTCAACTTCAATTTAACAAACAACCAATTATTGCTGAATTTATGTTTGATGTTCTTAGGGTAATGTCTTACGCTTGCTTTTTACCGCCTAATTTGCTTCTTTATTTTTTAGTATTTTCTTGCTCCTAAAGCTCAAGTGAAACTTGAATTCAGTGAAATGCCAGCAGAAGAAATGGATGTTGATTTATTCAAAGCTCAAATGAAAGCAAAAATGGATTCTTGGAAGCCGCAAATTGACAAGCCAACCTTTAAAATTATTTCTTAAAAATATATTTATTTTCTGCTAATTTATGTTTTAATGAATAAAAATGTTTAACTATATGTGTTTGATTCTTTCAGTATAAAACAAATCTTGATAGAAAAGAAGCATTAAAATGCGTTAGTCATGCTTACATTTCTTTGCAAAACTTATTGCAAAAAATAAATGCTTTTATTTATTTGTCAACAACTACCTCATTGGGTAAAGCTCGATCGAAATACAAATTCATCCTACATGTTTATAAAAGTAAAATGAGGCAAAAATTTAGTCATTAGAATGAAAGCGAAGCTACTTTTAAAAGCACATATGCAAATTTTTCTTTTTGAGCTTGCACATTTCTTTCATAAAAAAAGAAAGTTAAAAAACTTTCAAGAAATTTCATTCTTTGAAAAGTTTAGCGTCAAAAATGGTTGAAGAAAAGCTGTCGTTCAATGTGTCAAATTTTCTTCAACAAGAATTCTCTTTTCCTTTGAAGCTCATCAATTTCATCAACAAAGAAGCCGATGCTGAAACTAAACAGAAGTTGGACAGAACCTGCAAGTTCTTCTACAAAGAAGCGCCATTTCTCATCATCGACACTTTGGAAATTGGAAAATTGGATTTTCACCAAGAAAAGCAACGAATTCAAAATGAAGCTTATGATGGATGCATCGACATTATGAATGATGTTGAACTTCAATCATTTTTGATGAATACGAACAACATTTGGCTGACGAAGAAATTAAACGCAACATACATTCAGCATTTGGATGAACATTTGGACGAATGGTTATTTGATAAAATTGTTCGATGTGATGCAACTGAAATATCTCTTCATGGTTTTAAAATACCTTTTGAAAAACTCGAAACTCTGATTAAATCTGGAAATGTCAAAAGTTTTGATATGTCTGGTTCAGCAGTTGGGGATTCTGATGAATTTCCTGTTCCATTGGAAGATGTCTTAGCTCTTATGCCTAATGCTCAGAAGATTATGTAAGATTTGTTTTTTCCTAATTTCTTAACTTTCATGTTTTTTTTAGCATAGATAACAGTCACATTACTCTTGGAACCATGAAAAAGTTACTCAACATTCAGTGGAAGCAAAAAATCTCTGAGTTGTATCTGAAACAAGTTAATGGCGTCTTTGATGCTAAATTATTCTTTGAATTTTTAAAGGTAACCTTAATTTTTTGTTTCTTTATCAACCGTTAACTTTCAGAAGCATGTTGAACTTGATGCTCAAATCCATGTTGACTTTAACTTTGAAAAAAGATTCTGGTTTATGTAAGTTTGATACACTTTGGTTAATACCGTACTTGATTTGAAGCTTTATCAAAGGGATTATTCATATAACATTGATGTTACTTGCTCTACGACAAATGGCTTAGGCTTTACCCGTTTTCGCTACTTTAAAGCATCGCTATTTTTCATCTATGTTCTTTTGTAAATCATTATTTTTGTTGCTTTTTATGTCCACATATTTATGGTTTCATACAACAGCTTTAAAACAACTTATTTTTAGAACTTCAAAAGGAGCTCGTTGGTTTCAAAACTTTTTCGTTAAAGCTTATGAAAAATATTATCATCAAAGAATTGAATCTGGTGTAAAACTACCTGTTATAGCATCAATTGGTCCTCCAATCAAAGAACAAACATGGATGGAATATTTCTTATCCTTCTTCGTCTATTTTGTTCTCATCTTTCAAGTTATTCAAAGAAAATTTACTCCAATAAAAAATGAACTCAAAATGGTTGAAGTTTCTGTTCCACAAAAGAAGATCTCGTTCAACGAAGCCAACATGGAACGACAATATCTAGCATTTCCTTATCCTCACATGTGCTACATCCGTGAAAGTGCCGATGCTGAAACTATGAAGAAGCTTGAACAAACGTGCAAGTATTTTCACAAGCGAAATCCATTCTTGATTGTTGATGATCTTAAATCTGAAGTCGATGGCAAGATCACAGTGGTAGTTGATAATAAGAAAATGGTATTTGAAAATGCAATGGAAATAGTCAAGATCGGAAAACTTCTTTGGATTACAAACTCAATTGATTTAGCTGGTTATAACAAACATTGGTATTCAACTACTGGTCGTATTGAAGTCAAAGAAATTACTATAGGTGGTCTTCAATTAATCTTATTTAAAATTTTTGAAGCTTTAAACGTATTTGGTTCATTAAAAATTTGGAATTCAACCAAAGGTGCTATTCTTGGAAGCGTTGGTAAACAATTTATAACTCTTGATGAATTGCTGTTTTATCTTCCTAATGCAGAAAGTGTTTGGTATGCTTTTCATTTATCTAGCTTTGATTACATATTTTTGAAATTTTAGTGCAACAGTTTGTGGTATCACCCGTCTCAATGCGAATGAATCAATTTCTCTTCCAAAATCGAATAAAATTAATTATCTTCATCTTATTTTATTTGACAACCCTATTAATGCTGATCAAACGTTTGATGTTCTAAAGGTTAGACTTTTATTTTTCTCATCCATTAAATGTTTTGATTTTAGAAATCTCTTGCACCTAAAGCTACTGTTTTGCTTATTTTCGTTGGCGTGGAAATGAATTTTGCTGAATTTCAAGCTCAAATGAAAACTAAAATGGATACATGGAAGCCTCAAGTCGAAAAGCCTACTCTTAAAATTGTTTTTCAACCATAGCTGTCTATATACTAATTTATTTTTTGATTGTGTCTTATTAAACAAACAAATAAAGATTATGTATTAGAAAATTTTACCTCATTTTGTCTTTGATCCATAAAAGTAACTAGAGATTTACTAATTACCAGGCGATTCCCATTTACATTATTCCATTTATTGGTGAAACATGGAAAATTGGAAGTTCAAAAATAAAATTTTATAAGCATAATTAATCATGGACGTTATTTTTGGTTTTTTGTTTGCGGGGGCGTTAATCATAAAAAGCAGCAAATAAAGCGTGAGGTTATCTTTGAACAAAATGCGGCATTATTTAGCTGCAACTTTTGTTAAAATAAGTTTAAAATAATGAAACTTTCTTTTACTATCAAAAGTAAAAATGCAAATTTTGTATTTTTTAACGAGAAAAAGTTGAGTAAATGATTTCAAGCAACTTCATTTTTTGCAAACATTGTCGTCAAAAATGGTTGAAAAGCTGTCTTTCAATGTGTCAAATTTTTATGAACAACAGTTTCCATTTCCTGAGAAGCTCATCATTTTCATCAACAAAGAAGCCGATGCTGAAATCAAACAAAAACTTGATCGAACTTGCAAGCATTTTTATAATGAACTTCCATATTGCATTATTGATACTTTGGAGTTCAATGAAGACAAAGAACGACTCGAAAATGAACAATATGATGGATGCATGGATTTTATTCAACGATATTGAACTTCAAATTTTCCTGATGAATACTAGCAACATTTGGGTTACAAAAAAGATAGTTGCAAAATCTGGCGATGCTTCATCAATTTTGTCGAAAATTGTTCGATGTGATGCTTCTGAAATATCTCTTCATGGTTTTGGTATATCATTTGGAAAGCTTGAAATTTTTACGAAATCAGGCAAAGTGGAATGTTTCGATTTTATGGATTCTTTGGTTGTTGATGGCTCTGTTCCATTGGAAATGATATTGGGTTTGCTTCCTAATGCTAAAAAGATACGGTAAAAATTATTTTTCACGATTTTTTATTAAGTTTCATTTTTTAGCATGACTTATGGGTGTATTTATAAAGCTTCAATGACAACGATGCTTTCAATTCCATGGAAACACAAACTCAATGAATTTTATCTTATTGAAGTCGATGACTTTCTTGATCCTCATTTATTCTTTGAATTTGTCAAGGTTAGCTGCTTCAATTATTACCTAAGTTTCTTTCCTTGCTAAAATAAATATTTTTTTAGAAACATTTTGAATCAGAAGCTAAAATTCATTTGAATTTTACAATTTTTGGAAATCTTCTTCATTGGTTGTAAGTATTATAAAGCAAAACTAAACAAAATTTAAAAAATAACATTATTTTTTAGCTCTTGGCTCGATATCTTTCCACAAATTATGAACAAATTTGTAAATGAAAATTTTCAAAAAGCTTACAATCAAAAAATCATTGAATCTGGTGAAAAGCTACCTACAATTGGAACTTTTGGTCCTTTGGTCGAAAAACAAACATGGCTGGAAGAATTCATATTTAACTTGATCTTTATTTTTCCATTGTTTGCTAATCCTCTTTCATTTGTTATGTTTATCTTTCAATTTATTCAAAGCATATTTGCCCAATCAAAAAGAGATGAATCAATGCCTGAATGGAAGAAGATAACGTTCAATGAAGACAATATGGAAAGACAATATTTAACCTTTCCTTATCCTCATATGTGTTACATTCGAGAAAGTGCTGACGCTGAAACAATGAAGAAGCTTGAACAAACTTGCAAATTCTTTCACAAGCGAAATCCATTCTTGATTATTGATAATCTTCATATTGGAACTGATGGTAAAATTACTATGGCAATTGGAAATAACAAGATTATGTTTGAAAATGGTAATGAAATGGAAAAGTTTGACAAATTCATTTGGCTTACAAATTTTCTTGATTTTACTGGTTATTTACGTCAAAGTATTCCCAAGCTTGCTCGAATTGATGCTAAAAAAGTTTTGTTAGGATATTTATATATTCAAATTGAAAGCTTTGAAAATATAACTCAAGCTGGATTGGTGGAAAATTGGGATTCAATCGAAGGCTTTGTTAAAAGTGCTGATGAAAAAAATTCTCTCTCTTCTAGAATTACTATTGTATCTTCCTAATGCAGAAAGTGTTCGGTGAGTTTTATGTTTTATTATAGCTAGCTTTACCTCAAATTTTAGTGCCAAAGTTCGTGGAATTAAGCCTCGTAATCCAATTTTTTGGAGGCAGCGTCAACAATATAACAAAATTAAGCATCTTCATCTTCAGTTTTACAAACAGTCAATTAATGCTGATCAAATGTTTTTGTTTCTTTTAGTAAGATATTTTCATTTTTCTTCTTAAATATCCATTAAATCTTTACTTTTTAGTATTTTCTTGCTCCTAAAGCTCGCTTAGAACTTGATTTCAGTGAAATGCCAACAGAAGAAATGGATGTTGATTTATTCAAAGCTGAAATGAAAGAAAAACTCGACACATGGAAGCCTCAAATCGAAAAGCCAACCTTTAAAATTGTTTCATAAATATTTAATTGTCCTCATTTTTGATTGTGTTTTAAATATATGTAATAGTAAATAAAGACTTGATACTTTTATTGTTAGAATTAGATTGATTATATGGCCTTTAAAATAAGCGAATTATGATCTTTGGTTTAAAAAATGTCTCATAAAATGGAACGAACAAAAGAGTACAAAATTTTTTGTTTACTTTTTAGAGGAAAGCTTTTTTGATTATATTTTTTTTGGCAAAAGAATTTTAACGTCTAAAATGCAAATTTGCAACTTTCCAGTAAAATTATTTTTTCATTCAGCAAAAACGATGAAAGAAGTTTCAAGCAACTTCATTTTTTGCAAACATTGTCGTCAAAAATGGTTGAAAAGCTGTCTTTCAATGTGTCAAATTTTTATGAACAACAGTTTCCATTTCCTGAGAAGCTCATCATTTTCATCAACAAAGAAGCCGATGCTGAAATCAAACAAAAACTTGATCGAACTTGCAAGCATTTTTATAATGAACTTCCATATTGCATTATTGATACTTTGGAGTTCAATGAAGACAAAGAACGACTCGAAAATGAACAATATGATGGATGCATGGATTTTATCAACGATATTGAACTTCAAATTTTCCTGATGAATACTAGCAACATTTGGCTCACAAAAAAATTGAATGCAAAATTTAGCCGTGATTTTGATAAATGGATCTTTGATAAAATTGTTCGATGTGATGCAACTGAAATATCTCTTCATGGCTTTTTTGACATACCATTAGAAAAGTTCGAAACTCTAATAAAATCTGGAAATGTTGAAAGTCTTGATATGTCTGGTTCAGAAGTTGAGGATTTTGATGAATTTCTTGTCCCATTGGAAGATGTCTTAGCTCTTATGCCTAATGCTCAGAAAATTATGTATGATTTGCTTTTTACCATCTTTTTAAGTTTCATGTTTTTTTTAGCATGGATAATTGCATGCTTACTTCTAAAACAATACCAAAATTGATCGAAATACCATGGAAACACAAGCTCGCTGAATTCTCTCTCAAAAAAGTCAATTATTTTTTTGATCCTAAAATGCTCTTTGAATTTGTAAGGGTAAGGCTTTATTATTATCATTCACTGTTAAGTTGTTTGTTTTAGAAGCATGTTGATCCTGATGCTCATATCCATGTTGATTTCAAAGTATTTGATTATTTTAGAAATGAGTAAGTATAATGAAAAATCGACTTTTAAAATTCCATATTTTAAGAATATCTTTTCAACTTTTGTTTATTCGAGCAAAGGTATATCAAACTTTGATAACATATTCAAAGGAATCATGTTTTTTTAGTTATTACATTAAAAAATGGATTTTTGAACATAAATACTGTTTCACACAATTCTTCATAAAATTACTTTTTTAGCGAATATTTTCAAAATTCTGTGATGTTAAAAGTGTATGAAGTTGAAAGGGATCTATTTCAAAAAGCTTACAATGAAAAAGTTATTGAATCTGGTGAAAAATTACCTACACTTGGAGCTATCATGGAGCAAACATGGTTGGAAGATTTCTTATTTTTCTTGATATGTCGTTTTCCATTTTTTGCTATTCCTCTTTCGATTGCTTTGCATCTCTTTCAAATCACTGAAAAGAAATTCCTATCAATAATAGATGGACTAAAGATTGATGAAAATTTTGCTCAAACGAAAATAACTTTCAATGAAGACAACATGGAACGACAATATCTTGCTTTTCCTTATCCTCACATGTGCTACATCCGTGAAAGTGCTGACGCTGAAACTATGAAGAAGCTTGAACAAACGTGCAAGTATTTTCACAAGCGAAATCCATTCTTGATTGTTGATGATCTTAAATCTGAAGCCGATGGCAAGATCACAGTGGTAGTTGATAATAAGAAAATGGTATTTGAAAATGCAATGGAAATAGTCAAGATCGGAAAACTTCTTTGGATTACAAACTCAATTGATTTAGCTGGTTATTTACGTCAAAGTATTCCCAAACTTGCTCGCATTGATGCAAAAAAAGTTTTGATAGGAAATCTTAATGTTCCATTTGAAATTTTCAAAATGTTGACTGCATCTGACTTAGTGAGAAATTGGAATTCAATCAAAGGCTTTATTAATAGTGCTGATTGAAAAATTATCTCTCTTGAACAATTACTATTTCTTCTTCCCAATGCAGAAAGTGTTCGGTATGTTTAAGTTTCATTTTAATTATCTTTAATTCATATCTTAGTGCAAAAGTTCGTGGTATCAATTGTCGCAATGAAAATGAATCATTTTTACTTCCACAATCCAACAAAATCAAGCTTCTATGTCTTCAATTTTATAAACAACTAATTTGTGCTGATCAAATGTTTGATATTTTAAAGGTATGGCTTTTGATTCTCTTTTTACCATCTTATTTATTTCTTATGTTTTTAGAAATCTCTCGCACCTAAAGCTCGCGTGGAACTTGATTTAAGTGAATGGATACAAGAAATGGATGTTCCAGAATTTACAGCTCAAATGAAAGCAAAAATGGATTCTTGGAAGCCTCAAATCGAAAAACCCACATTTAAAATTATTTCATAAAAATATGTTTATTGTCTCCTCATTTTTTGTTCTTTGCGTTGTTTTAAATATCTAATAAATAAATATTAATATTTTTTGCGTTTATTGGTGTAAAAGATTGGCTAAAGGAGTCTTTTGACATCATTCTAAAATTGAACTTCAACGATTGTTATTGCTGAACGTGAAAGTTTCTCTTTCTTTCTACTCTTATCAAAATTTTATCTCCATTTTTTTAGATTCCAAATCATCAACTTCCAATATGATTGATACTCATTGCCATTTAGCTGATTCTCAATTTGATAATGATATGTCTCAAGTAATTCAACGTGCAAAAGATTCTGGAGTGGAAAAGGCCATAGTTTGTGCTGAATTTTATTCTGATTTTGAAAAGGTTTTGAAACTATCTGAAGATTATCCTGATTTTATTCGTCCTTCGTTAGGTATTCATCCAGTTCAAAAAGAAAATTCATCCGCAAATTGGTCACATTTTAATGGAGTTGAAGATTTTCTTCGTCAATATGCTTCCAAAATAGTTGCAATCGGTGAAGTTGGACTTGATTTTACTCCAAGATATATAAAGAATGAAGAAGAAGATAAGAAATTTCAACGAGAAATTCTCAAAAAGCAAATAGAATTATCAAATGATCTTGATTTACCTTTGAATGTTCATTCTCGATCTGCTGGACGTCCAACTATTTCATGGTTAATAGAAAATGGTGCTAAATATGTTCAAATGCATGCATTTAGTGGAAATGTAAAAAGTGCTAAACCTGGAATTGATGCTGGTTATTATTTTAGTATTCCTCCATCGTTTTCTTTGAATGGCGGGGTAAACACTTTTTTCGTTGTTGCTTTTATAGAATCATGGATCTCATTGTTTAACACTTTTCATTTTTCAGAAATGTCCATTGATTGAAGCACTTCCAATGACTCAAATCCTGCTTGAAACTGATTCACCTGTTCTTGGTCCAGTGAGAGATGAAAGAAATGAACCAGCAAATATTAAAATAAGTGCAGAATATATTGCTAAAATTAAGAATATGTCCGTGGATGATGTGATAAAACAAACAACAAAGAATGCAAGAATATTGTATCGTTTATTGTAATTTATGGGTTATGAATTTATAAAGTTAAAATCTTAAATAAAAAGTTTACTATTCGCCTTTTGTCTTTTCAAATATCTTTTTTTCTTTTCAATTTGCTCTATGTTTGTGTGTGTCTAACACGTATCTCTTTTTTTTCTACCTTCAAGCGATGGCATTCAAACGTTTGTCCGTCATTCCAGTTTGAGCGTGCTTTATAAACATGAAAAAAATGTTGGGGCCCATTCATTTTGCATTTATTTTTCTATTGGCAGCCGGCTGGTATCTTCTCTCTTCCGTTGCTGATTTTTTTATGTGGGGTTTTTTCTTAAAAGACTTAGAAGATTTTTTTTGTTTTCCAGGACTTAGAAAAATTTCGTGGTTTTTCCAAGACTTAGAAAATTTTCTTCGTTTTTGGAACTTGGAAAAAGTTTTTGTTTTTTTGGGACATTGAAATTTTTTAGCCTTTTTTCAAATATTAATAAAGTTAAATTTTGCGATCGCGCATTATAATTTTATATCGTGTGATAAATATTTTTATCTTTTTCGTGAGTTTTATTTTACCGAATTAAGAGGATATTGAAACTTAATTAATTTTAAAATTTTTTGGAAAATGAAAGCCATTTCCAAACCCACTCAAGGCCCAATGCAAAAAGCTAAAAAATCAACTTTGC
Organism: Panagrolaimus kolymaensis; assembly: GCA_028622995.1. Lineage (NCBI taxonomy): Eukaryota > Metazoa > Nematoda > Chromadorea > Rhabditida > Panagrolaimidae > Panagrolaimus > Panagrolaimus kolymaensis. Next base: position 164 of record JAJQJQ010000377.1, on the reverse strand, counting down.
GGGATGAACTTGGAAATTATGTTGGTTTGGCTCGAGAATGGAAAGATAAATTTCTTGCTGAAGAAAAAGCTCATAAAAAAAACCAAAAATCTTGAAACCCAAAGGGAAGTTAAAATATTAAAAGAAAATGAAGCATTAAAAAAGGATGTCACTGATATTCATTG
>JAJQJQ010000376.1:0-26930 GCA_028622995.1 Panagrolaimus kolymaensis | reverse complement strand
GTTTGAGGTTTGTTGATTTTCTTCAATATTTTTCCATGCCAATAATTTCTGCTACAATTATAGACTTTATCTTTGGGTATGCGCCATACCATTTGCAGTTATCATAAATTTAATATCCATATATTTTTCTGTTATTTATTTATTTTTAAATACTGAAAATCATTTAACTTTATCCATTTTGGCGTTTCGTTATCAACTTTTTCAGCTCAACAAATTCGATGCTCACTATTTTTTTATTTCGATTGAAAGAATAATTTCGACTATTTTTTTTGAAAAATATAAACTTTCTTCTACTTTTACATTATTTATTGGGATGAGTTCATATTCATACATTTTTGCAGTTATTTACACTGGATTTTCAATTATGAGTAAGTAAAATTTTCACAAAATAACAAAAAAAAATGTTTTTAAAAACTTTAGCATTTTATTTTCGTCCATTTCAAACTTATACATATATGTCAATTTGGATTATGTTTATCACTCATGCAAATACGTTAATTATTTGTTCAATTTTATATTTGTTGAATAAAAGAATGTATAAAGTGTTGATTTATCAAATAACATTGGGAGAGAAGATATCAGGTAAGAAAAACTTATAGTTGGATTAACTTTCTTGTTAGTTTTTATGGCGGAGAAAAAGTTGTATGAAAAACACAGAAAAAAGTCTATATTTTTTCGCTAATAATCGAAATTTTTTTTACAGATTTTTGAAAATGTCAAAGTTTTGTCATTTATTTTTCCGCCTATGCTTATTTACCACTTTGGTTGCACCTTTTGGTTCAGTATTAACGTTAATGTCAGGTATGATTAAACAACAATTTCAAGGGGCAAGCTTTTGCCCTTCATGTACTTTTCATATAGTAAGTTCAAATAGAATTTTTTCTCAATTTTTTATAGCTATACTATGTTTCAGTTTTTAAATTTATCCTTTCTTTTAATTTTGGTGCAACAAATGCTTTATAAACGTGCAAACCAAGTTAGTCCAGAAAATTCTGAATTCCAACAATAGCAAATCCATTTGGAAAAAAGTTATTAGCCAATGGAACCAGTCAAACTTATTTCAAACAATTACAACATCAATGGAATAATTAATTAATGTGCGGCAAAAAGAAAAAATCAAAGTGCGAATTTTAAATGCAACCAACATAAACATACATGTTTTTATACTTATTTATTTACAAACATCTTTGTTTGCGGTATAACTAAAAAGTAAAGGACGTTTCACACTCCCATGCAATGCACAAAAAAAATCGATAATACACATTTTGCATAAATATTTATATTAATAATTTCTCAAAACCCTTACGGACAAACAACAAGCAACAATAAGAACGTTTAAATTTTTTATAAATAAAATTGTTTTTATTTATTAATTATTTGGTCCAAAAAAAGCTTATTGTGAATTCAATAACAATAAAATAAACAGAAATTTTCTGCAAATTTGTAGTTTTTTTGCAGTCCTTATTATTTTTTTTATCGTTGATGTTTTGTTTTGACATTAATGAGTCGTAAAAAACACGCTGATGATTCTTGATTTTTTTTGTCAACAAATAAGTTCTTTTCATAACGTTTCGTTTTTTCTTCTTCTTAAGGACAAGTGTTTATTTTTTTACTATTTAAAATTGTTATTTTCTTTTAATAGTTTATGCAGTGCATTGAAAGTCATTTATCTTTTTTTTGGCAAATTGCGATGATTTATTATTTTTATCATAAAAATATTTAGATAAATTTATTAAAACAAATTTTAGTATGCACATTTCCACATTTATACATAAAAAAACACGGAAAAAATCACAGTTTAAAAACTCAAAGAATTAATAATATACACCACACTTTTTTATGTTCATTTTATTCCCATTCTTCTGCCTAAGATTTATGACAACATCGCTTTTGGCATAATTTCTTACACTTTGACACAGTTGTCTCACCTGGACAATGTTCCCAACATCTATAAATACAAAAGGGGCAACAATGCATTCTTTTATCTTTTTTTTGAAAATTTGAAAATTTCTTTCATCTTTTTTGAATCATCTTCAAAATCATCTCTATTAGATTCTTCCATATCTGCAGAAATGCAACCACAGGATTTCATGCATTGAAACAAAACCATCCGGATTTTTTGGATATGTTTTGGCGCAATAACTTACGCATCCTGGGTCACATCCATTTTCTTCTTCACCGTTCTTATTATCATCCTCCATCATATTCAATGGAAATTTTTATTTTCCTTGATGGTCTAAAATACCTTTGTGTATTGCATTTAAATTTTCTCAGAAATACATATATTAAAAATTAGTAGTACCTTTAGAAAAATATGGATTAACAATCGCGGAATAAATTGGCTGATATAAAGCCACCAAAAAAATAAATATTAAGATTTTATTCATGACCACCAACTTTTGTAACAACAACCAAAAAATTTATGGGCAAAAATAATCAAAATCCAAAACACAAATAAGAAAATTAAAAAAAGAGGGAGTAAATAAGGTTTAAAAAGGAGAAAAAAAATAAAAAATAAATAATGATTGTTTATTTCCGACCATCACATGACGATTTATCAGTATTAACGCAAAAAAAATCCATCGAAGCAAACATCATCTAAAAATGATAAGTGATTTCTTAAGAAAACTTTTTTATGCAACGATTTTTTACTCAACTCTTTAAGGCCAAAAATATTTTTCTAAAATTCAAAAAAACTTGGAACAAAAATTTGATTTTTAAATTTTCAGAATATTTATTTTACTTTCGGCATTGTTTCTCTTTTTTTTAACGTTGATGTTTTTGTTTTGAAGTTTTGGAGTGTTGAAAAACTGATAACTTTTAAAAATTTTTTGTCAACAAAATTTTTCTCTCTCTCTCTCATTTATATTTAGTTTAAGAAGTCATTTTATTTTATTTCAATTATCAAATGTTTTTTGACCTTGACAAAATAAATTAGTCAAAGTGATTAAAACTAATTTTAGTAATCTACATTTATTTATTTCTTGACACAAAAAACAAGAATTTATTACAGATAAAACAAGAAATCACAATTACAGTAAATTAAGGCTGGATTTTAAATAACAATAATATCTTCAAAAACTTTTTTTGTGCTGATTTCTTATTCAAATTCTTCTTCCGAATTATGACAACACTTCTTTTGACAAACTTTTTTACATTTGGAAACCGTGGATTCGCCTGGACAATGTTCCCAGCATCGATAAATGCAAAATGGACAGCAATGCATCTTTTTGTCGGATTTAGAAAATTTGAATATTTCCTGCATTTTTGAATTATCATTTTCATTATCAAACTTTTCAGTTAAATCTCCAAAATTAACATTTTTTGATGGAGGTGGAATACACCCACAATCTTTGAAACATTTAACCATAGCATCAGGATTTTTTTGGAATTGGGGTTGCGCAATAAATGAAACAATCATGATCACATTTATTTCTGAATCATCATCAGCAAAAGGATTTGCAATATTTATTCGGTGGAGTACAACCACAATCTTTAAAACATTGAACAAAAGCATCTGGATCTGTGGATATTTTTTTGCGCATTCAGCAACGCATTTTCCATCACATTTGTTTTCTTCCCCTTCTTCTTCTCCATCATATTCGATAGAAATTTTGACCTTTCCTTGGGGGTCTAAAATTGATACAATTAATGAATTCAAATTTAAATTTTTTTTAATTAAAAATGGTATCACCTTTGACAAAATATGGATTAGAAAAATATGAAACACTTGCAGATTCTACAATTTGGCTGAATAAGGCCACAAGAAAGATAGTGATTAAAATTTTATTCATGTTGACTACAAAATTCTTTCGGAACAAACTAATCAAAAAATAAAAAAGGCAAAGAAACTAAAAGAAAATGAGAAAACAAATAAGTTTTAAAAAGGGAGCACAAAAATTATTAAGAAAAAAAGGTTGTTGTTGTTGAAAATGAAATATCACAAGATTGATTTATCAGTATATATTTACACTACACAAATAAAAAAAAACAATGAAGTAAACAACATTTTAAAGGGAAAATGATCTCTTAAGAAAGTTTTGCTATTTTCTTTTCCAAAAAAAGTTAAACAAAAAAACACAATTAAGACCAAAAGTCAGAATAAAGAAAGAATATAAAATTTGTGCCTCCATGAGATATAAACTATAAAACATTCTGAGTTAATTATTTGAGTGCATTAAATATCAAAAATATTTATTTTTTCAACTTTCATACACTTTTTTTTCAGTACTCGGAAATGAGCGTTTCTTGTTGATGAAATTTTATTTAAATTTGAAAAAATACAACAATTGTCTTTAGTAATCCATGGGCAAATAAAAAACTTGAATTTTTATCTTTGAAAGAATACATAAATTAATCTTTAAAAATATTCACCGTGAGAGATACAAACATACGCAAATATTTGTTCTTAGAAAATACAATTTTTGTTTAATTAATAAAAAAAAATGGTAATAAATTATTTTTTAAAAGCCATGGGAGCATTTTAATTATTTTTTTTCCATCAGCAAAAAAGTGGCTTTTTTATTTTAATTTTATTAATAAAAATACACACTTCAATAAAATTTCATTGATGTCATTTTTCATACCTTTTGTTATGCTCTTAGCTTGGTACTCGGTTTCATTACTATTTTTACAGCCTATATTGCATTTAAGAAATTGAAAAAACGCGTCTTCGAATTCTTCCAAGAGGTTTAAGGTTAGTTTCTTAAAGTATTTTTTTTAAAACTAAAATTGAATAAGTTATCAAAAAATAAAAAGAACCTGTTTTGTAAATACCATAAAATGAAATTTAACGTATTTTTTAGGCTTTATCTTTGGGCATTGTGCACTACCATTTGCTGTGGTCATCAATTTATCATCCATTTGGGCTTCGATATCATATTTATTTTTCACACCTGAAAATGCAATGGTTGAACTCATGCGTTCTTTCGTAACATTTTCATCTCAACAACTAAGAAATTCACTTTTTGTTATTGTAATTGAACGAACAATTGCAACTATTTATCTTGAAAATACAAACTTTCTCTCCAAAATTTCGCTATTTTGGTATTTAACCATTTATTCATATGGTATTTCAAGTTTAATTGCTTCTTTTTGCAATTATGAGTATGGTTTTTTTATGTGACATAATTTTATAAATAACAAACAAAAAATTTTTTTAGCTTCTTATGTTCATCATTCCAACCATATTCTGTTGTATACCTATGGATTATGTTTTTGACGCATGTAATTACGTTGGTTGTGGGAACAATTTTATACGTGTTAAATACAAAAATGTATAAAGTATTTGGCTTTATCAAACTACGCTACAATGTCGATACCAGGTAAAAGAAAATATAATTTAAGCCTAAAATTTAAAACAAAATTTTTCTGAAGAATTAAAAGCAAAAAAATTTTCATAAAAATTGAAAAAGCCATTATTGTTAACAGAAACTTATTATTTATATTTTTTAGATTTTTGAAAACATCAAAGTATTATCCTTTATTTTTCCACAAATGCTAATAGTTTACTTTGATTGCACCTTTTGGTTCCGTAATCACAATTATTTCGGAGACCGTTTTATACTATGCCCTATAGCATTTTTCATATAGTAAGTGGGCCTATTTAAAATTTATTTTAAACTTCTAGTTTACAATTATTTTTTTTAGTTTTACAACATCTCATTTCTTTTGATTTTGATTCAACAATTGCGCTTTAAAAGAGCGGATAATATCATTCCATTAGGTTCAAATATTTCGACTATAGCTATGCAATGGTGGAAAACTATCACCTATGGCCGTTAAAACAGGAGATAATTATTTTCAACAATTACAAACTCAATGGCTTTAAACTTTAACTTTGGTGTATGTCATGTCCAGTGGCCATCGTAAATTTATTTTGACGCTTTTTATAAAGGATTCGGAAATCAGGATTTGGATTTTTAATTAGACATCGTAAATTAACTTTTTTTTTTGTTTTCTAATTAGATTGCAAAATATTTATTTTGTAGTTGTATTTATGCATGACTTAGCTTTTTTTTTTAATAAGCTTGACAAATCATAAAAATAATATTAAAATATGGCAGTTTTTATTACATAAGACACAAAAGCACTCAAAAAATTTGAAAAAATCGGGTTTTGTTATACAAATTAAAACGTCAGCCAATTAATTTACAAGCATTAAAAGACACTATTACTTTTTTATTCTTATCGAAAAAGGGTTAAATTTTTATTTTTACTCTATTTAATTGAAAAAAAAATTTTGAATTAGACAATTTTGACCTTCTTAGAATTTTTTATGAATTATGGTACAATATCAAACTATTTGCTACATACTTAGCTTAATTATGAGTATAATTACATTATCAACTGCCATTATCGCCATAAAGAAACTTAAAAAGCTTAAAAATCAACTTCGAGTTCTACCTAGAGGTCTTAGGAAAGTTTTTTTTCTGTTATTTTTCTTGGGTTGCCAAAGTAATATTTTTTTTAGATTCTATCTTTGGTCATGCTCTCTTCCATTTGTAGTTATCCTTAATCTTGCCAGCATCCCATGCATCGATATGTTATTTTAACGAGGATCTTCTTGTTAAAATTATGCGGTGTTTAATAACATTTTCATCTCAACAAATTCGAAATAGTCTTTTTGTAATTATGATTGAACGAATAATTTGCAACAATATATCTTGAAAAATACAAGCTTTCTTCAAAAATTTCGCTATTTTGGTATTTAACCATTTATTCTTACTGTATTTCTATTTTATATACGGCCTTTACAATTAGGTAAGTTAGTTAAAAAATTTTTGGAATGTTTTAAGTTTAACATTTTTTAGCCGCATATGTACCTGCTGTGCAACCATATATACTTCAAACTCTCTATATCATGTTTTGACGCATGTAATTACAATAATCGTTTGTTCCATTTTGTATTTATTAAATAGAAAAATGTATAAACTTTTTGTTTATCAAATTACGTTAGAAAGAAGATATCAAGTAAGAAGAAGAATTCAAGAAGCACATTAGCTTGATTTCTAAAACTAAACACATAAAAAGTTAATATGATTCTTTTCATTTTTTAGATCTATGAAAATGTCAAAGTTTTATCATTCCTTTTTCCACCAATGTTAATATTTTCTTTGGTTGCTCCTATAGGCTCCATAATCACCTTGGTTTCAAATACATTTTTCAAACTACCTCAATGCCATATAGCGTTTTTCATTTCGTAAGTGGCATTTTTTATTGCTTTTTCTTTGTATTATTTTAATTTAAGTTTTACAATCTCCTCATTTTTACTGATAATTTTACAACAAGTATATTTCAAAAGAGTTGACAACACTATTCCATCTGCCTCTATTGTAATTTGTCCATGGAGTAAGCGACAAACCTAAAATTACACCAATTGAACATTATTTTAAACAACTACAACATCAATGGCTTTAGGAAAACATTGTAAAATTCGCTAATGAGGTAACATTTTTCAAGCATATCCATATATAGTTGTATAAATAATATTTACTTTGTATTTATTAAAATACATGATTTTTTTTTTTTTATATGCTTGACAAAACATAAATAATATATTAATTTGCATTTTATCAAAAACAAAAAAATTAAAAGCTAGATACTAAAACGAATGTAATTGCCATGAATTAATTAAAATATTAAATAATTAATCTAAGAGTTTATTTTTTTTAAATTAGATTTTTTGAGTTAAGTAAAAAATCTTTTAATTTGCATTGTTTTATGTGTAACAAGTAATAGAAAATATAACAAGCTTGTAAAACATGGTAACATACCAAACTGTTTGTTACATATTAAGCTTAATTGTAAGTCTCATTACTTTTTTTGCAGGTATTCTTGCTATAAAAAAAGCTAAAAAATCGACTTCGAATTCTTCCAAGAGGTTTAAGGTTAGTAATGTTTTGGATTTTTTTTAAATATTTGAGCTATTTTTTTTTTTAGATTCTTTATTTGGTCATGCAGCCCTCCCATTTGCAGTTATCCTAAATTTTGCGGCAATCATGCATCGTATATGTTATTTTTTTGATGTGGAAGATATTTTGATCAAAATTATGCGCTTCTTTGTGACATTTTCTTCTCAACAAATAAGAAATTCACTTTTTGCTATTGTCATCGAACGAATTATTGCCACACTATTTACCTTGAAAAATATAAACTTTCTTCAAAAATTTCGTTGTTTTGGTATTTAACATTTATTTCGTATTTCGTCTCAATTTTATTCACAGCATTTACGACCTTGGGTAAGTTATTTGAAACGTGAGGCTTTCACAAATGTATAGTATCCAATAATTTTTAGGTTTATATGTGCCATTAATTCGGCAATATATTATTTTTACTCCATGGTTTATGCTTTTTAGTAATTTAGTTACAGTAATTATCTGTTCGGTTTTGTATATTTTAAATAGAAGAATGTATAAACTTTTTGCTTATCAAATTTCGCTGGAGCGTAGGTATCAGGTAAGAAATCGATATATATTTATTTCTTAGAGACTAATTAATCAGATCCAAAGATGGAGATTTGAAATCCTCAAAGATAAAGGTTTGAAAATAGGATATTTTAGATTTATGAAAATATCAAAGTTTTATCATTCCTTTACTCACCAATATTAATTTTTTCTTTGATTGCGCCTATTGGCTCTATAATTAGTCTACTTTCCGCGTTCATTTTTTAAAATAATTAATGCCTTACAGTGTTTTTCACTTTGTAAGCCTGACTTTTTAATCTCTTTTCTTTTCATTGTTTTTATTTTCAGTTTTATAATCTCTCATTTTTGTTAATAATTCTCCAACAAGTTTTTTTCAAAAGTGTTGATACGATTATTCCTTCAGCACCTGTTATTATCCCTCCATGGGGTAAAGTTCAACCAACAGCATCAATAACACCAATTGACAATTATTTTAAAAAACTTCGCCAACAATGGCTTTAAAGTTCAAATAAAGAAAAAAAATGGAATTAATAAGAAAATCTTATTGAATATTAATTTTTACAAACACGATAATATTTTAATATTGTAAACTTAAAAAAAAAATACATGTAACTACGTTTTCAGTTGTGTTGAATATTATGTATATGTGTTCTTTAATTTGCTACTCTTTCACAAAAATTACACAGAAAAAAGGCGAAATTTAAAATTCAAAGAAAAATTTTTTTTGTATTTTCCCATTCATAACCCGGAAAATGGTTTATGAGCACAACAATTTTAAGCAATAATTTCTATGAATATTTACAAGAAAAAATATTTCTTTGAAAAAAAACATACCAGTTTGTTTTCCATCCTATAGGTTTTTTTTATGTCGAAACTTTATACAATTTGTTATATTGTTTGTTTATTTTTAAGTTTGATCACTTTATTGACAGGCATTTTTGCTTTGAAGCAATTTAAAAATCGACTTCAAATTTTGCCCAGAGGTTTACGGTTAGTTGATTTGGGATTTTAAAATCCACCAAAATCCATGTTTATAGACTCTTTGTTTGGACATGCTCTTTGCCATTTGGAATAATCATAAATTTGGCTGCAATTTATTTTTCAATTGTTTATTTAATTATTGATACAGAAAATCATTGGTCACTTCGAATAATGCGTTTTTTGATAACTTTTTCAGCCCAACAAATTCGATTTTCTTTTTTTATTATTGTTTGTGAACGAATTATTGCAACTATTTTCTTTCATAATTACAAATATTCTTCTACGGTGTCTTTATTTATGGGATTAACGGCTTATTCATATTTTGGCGCAATATTATACACTGGGTTATCAATCATGAGTCAGCTAGGAATTTTTAGATTTTCGAAAATAATAATTCATTCTTTTTAGTTTTTTTTATACCAACCTTTCAACAATATACATACATCTTATTAGGAGCAATGTTTATAACGCATTTAAATACCCTATTGCTATGCCCTATATTGAAGGCGAAAAATAAAAGTCTTTATAAATCATCGGCTTTTCAAATAACGTTAAAGCGAAGATATCAGGTATAAAAATGATAAAAAAATTTTAAATGACACACATTTATATATTTTTTTAAATGTGGCTTTTAGATTTTTGAAAATGTTAAAGTTTTATCATTTTTACTTCCACCAATGGTTATTTATTCATTGATTGCACCTTTTCCATCGCTATTTACCATAATCGTTGGTATTCTTAATTTGATGCCTGATATTCAACAAATGCCATCAGGACTTTTTCTTATTGTAAGTAAAAAACGCTTTGGAAGCAGCCTTATTTAAGTAAAATAAATTTGCAGTGTTATAATCTCTCATTTCTGTTAATTTTGGTGCAACAAATGCTTTATAAACGCTGTAATAGAATTATCCCTGCAACAGATGATGATGTCCAAACAATAACCAATCCATTTGGAAAACAATTATTAGCGAATGGAACAAGTGAAACATATTTTAAAGAATTACAACATCAATGGAATCATTGACCGACAAAAAAAAACTACACACGAAAGCATCCTATTTTTTTTTATTACTAAAATACACTTTGAAATATCCTAATTTTATCAGAAAAGCTTGTAGCCTCATAAATAAAATTAATTTTTAAAAGTTATACCATGTGTATTTTTTTTTAACGATGCAGACTACATATGGATGGATCGTGTCAAAATTTATTAACTAAAAATATTTTTTTTTACAATTTCTTGTTAAATTTTTATCCCATAAAAAAATTCAGGAAATAATTAAAGATGTGTGATGCCTGTTTATATCGTTTATTTTTTGCTATATAAATACGTTTTCAAAAGATAAATGTAGGCAGTTTCAAAATACAACAGGAAAAGAAAATTTTTTAAGAGTGTTTTGTCACCTCCGTTAATTTTTTTTTGTGTGCACATTTTCCTCTTCTTTTTTTGGTTGTTGTAATTGCTTGACTGAAGATAATTATAATATAACAAAAACTGCTGGTTTCGTTCATTCTTTTTTTATTTATTATTTCTTCACCCCTCCTTTTCTTTCACTGTATTCCCATTCCAAGTATTATTTTTTGTTAGTTAAAGCTATATTTATGTTTATTTTTGAAATAAAGTCGACAAAAACTTGAAAAGTGTGACATTTTGTTTCTTTTTTTAACTGTTTCAAAAATCTTTACTTTTTGCTTACATTTTTTTTAAACTAAAATTTTATAGTAAAAATAACGATGCTAAATTTTGAAGTAATTTGTTTTATTATAAGTTTAATATTAGCTGTAATAACAGAGATATTTGGGATTTATATTGTCATAAAACGCTACCATGCACTTTATATTCTTCCAAAAGCTTTAAGGTAAGTCTAAATTTATCTTTGGGAGCCTTGCAACAAATTTTTTTGTTGCTCTTTTTAGTCACAAAAAGGTAGCTTCAAAACATTCGCCATGAGATTTTAAGTTATAATTGTCTTTGATTTTAGGCTGTATTTAATAGTAAATTGTGTTCCATTTTTATTTTGTATTACCACTGCTTCGATATACATGGCGATATATTACATAATTTTTAATTCTTTACAAAATATTGTGATAGAAGTTTTGAGGTTATCGATTAATTTTTCTTCACAACAAATTCGAAATGCATTATTGACGGTTGCATTGGAAAGAATCGTTGCAACAGTTAGACTAGAAAATTATAAAATGGCATGGAAATTATCTCTATTTTGGAATTTAACAGCGATTTCGTATGTTACTTCGGCGTTGTATACAACTTTTATTTATTACTGTAAGTTAGTTTATGAAAGGGGGGGGGGGGTTGAATTAAGAGACTTAACAAAAGTTTAGCTGGGAGTACTTATTTTTGGCTTTTAATAACTTTGTTTTTAAGTAAAAAAACATTTTTCTGCAACCTTAAAAGTTAACCAAAGTGGAAAATGTTTTTTAATTGCATATTTTTTTTAAAACTTTTTCATTAATTGCTTTGTTTTATGTTTTGAGCATAATTACTTCAAAAAAATGAGAGGAGTTTCAATGGATTAAAAAAAATTAAATTACTCGATAACTTTCTGTTTTTTTTTAATTTGCATGCGCCATTTTTAAATGGTTACATCCTCTTACACTTTTATTCATTGACTCATTCAAAATAAATCTCTTCAAAAAATAGTGAAACAAAAAAAAACAATCTATTTTGTAGCCAAAAACGTACCGGGTAAATTGTATCTCTATGATTATTCAAATGTTTATATGGTTTGTGCGCATTTATTAACTTTGGCAGTTTGCACAATTTTGCATTTTTTGAATCGAAAAATGTATAAACAATCAGCGTATCGAATCACTTTGAAAAGAAGGCAAAAAGTTTGTTTATAAAAAATTGGATACAAAACTCATAGTGTATTTCTGAGTTTCAGATAGTTGAAAACATTAAAGTCATAACTTTATTATTTCCAATAATTTTAATTTATATGATTTTGGCTCAATTTGGTTCATTGGCCATGGTTATTACGCTGGTGTATAAAATTCCTGCAGTTCCGCTGTGCACATATCACATTGTAGGTTTTTTATCTCCTAAAACGATTAAAATTAGTGCTTTTCAGTTTTACAGTATTTCATTTTCACTGATTTATTTGCGAATATTTTTAAGCCAAACAAGTTATGAAAATTCAACAAGAAATAATGTGGTAACAATAGTGAAAAATCCTTTTGGAAAAAGCATTCCTGCTATCGTGAATCCAGATAAACATTTTCAAGATTTAAAACAATTATGGAAATAAAAAAACATAATTTTTTTTTGGCTTTGCCTGCCGCCTCTTTTTATTATTTTATCACTTTTAAAAATTGCAAACAAGATCTTTGTTAAAAATAATATTAAAGGCAATATATAAAAGTTTGAAATGATATATGTATAAAAAAGATTAAAAACATGTGAAACAAAGAAAATAATTAAAGAATAAATACAAATTTGAAGATTTATTATTCCATTAAAAAAACGATGGTGTGAAACTAAAGAACAGCTGGGAATTTTGATGTCTGATGCACTTATATAAAACATAAATATTGATTTATTTTCTTTAACTACATAAATAAATTTTAAAGTTAATTTGAGACCTGAAAAAAATTTTCATTCTAAGACTTTTCAATGACAACTTTTCTTAAAAACCTTTTCACTTTCTTAATCTAAATTTTTTACGGTTTTATTTATTAGTTAAAGGGACATAGCTATTTCATGCCTTTTTTGAAATTTCGTTTGCGGGCACTGAAAGTTACACTTGGTAAGGCGCGTGTTTGAATTACCGTGTAAGACAGAAGTGACACGGTAATTCAAACACGCGCCGCCCCGACTGTTCCTATCAGCCCCAGTATCGAAATTTTTGAAAAGGCATGAAATAGCTATGTCCCTTTAATGCAGTGCCATTTGTACTTTCTTTAAAGGGAGTATCCAAGTGAGTCAAGGTGTTGTAAAAGTGTAAAAAACAAATTGTAAATTATTTTTTATTATTGATGAAAACCACACATATTTTAATTTACAAATTAAAAAATACGCATTAAAAGCAAATGTAAAATTTTAATATTTTTTTTCAAAAAAGAAAAAAGTATTTTGTTCCTTTTAGATTTTTTTAATTTACATAGATAAAATTTATTAAACGAAAACAAGACATGTCTTTCTTATTCACATTTTGTTATGCGTTTAATTTAGCTTTAGCTTTGATAACATTGATCGTGGGAATTTATGCATGGAAGAAATTAAAAAATCGACTTCGAATCCTTCCCAAAGGTTTAAGGTTAGTTTTTTTTCTTCGTGACACGGTAAAAAATATAAAAATTCATTACATATTATGGATAAGAAAAAAAAAGTTACAAAAGTTCATTTTTTGTTGATAGTTTTTTCAACAAAAAAAAATGTGTACTTTATTCAAATTTTGAATTTGTCTTTTAAAATTTTTTACTTTATAAAAAAAATAAGCATAATTTTTTTTTTCAATTTTTAGGCTTTACATTTGGTCATGTGCTTTACCATTTGTTTTAATCACAAATCTATCATCTATTTTTGCTTCAATTTCTTATCTGTTTTCTGATAAAGAAAAAGAACTGATTCTAATTATGCGATGTTTAGTTACTTTTTCTTCAACAAATACGAAACTGCCTTTTTGTAATTATGATTGAACGAATTATTGCAACTATTTATTTGGAAAAATATAAAATTTCTACAACTTTTTCGCTATTTTGGCATTTAACGATTTTTTCATACATCATTTCAAGTATATTTTCATCTTTTTCAATTTTAAGCAAGTTAATTCAAGTGTAATAATTTAATGATAAAAAATTTTTTATTTTTAGGTATTTTTTTTTTCTTGGCTTGAACAATATTCTTTTATACCACTATATTTTATGTTTTTGACGCATATCATTACGTTGGTTGTGAGTACAGTCTTATATGTATTAAATACAAGGATGTATAAAGTTCTAGCTTATCAAATTACGCTAGAAGGGAGATATCAGGTAAGTGAAAAAACATGCTAAATACGCTTACGTCAGTCGTCAATTTTTTTTGTTGTCGTAAATGAAATATGTTGAAGCAGTGTTTTTTTTTATGCGCACCATTTTGAGACAAATTGTTGTCATTTGGTTTCCGATTTCATAAATTCACTGTTCCTACTCATTTCACTTTTCCTTCTTGTTCCATCTTTAGGTGTTGTCCCACGTGGACATTAAGCAATAGAAACTACAGCAAATCTTTTTTTTCTTCTTTCGTTTCTCTCGCTTGACCGAGTTTCTTTTTTTTTGAAATTCGAAGCAAAAAACTGTTATTTTTCGTTTGAAAAAATCCCAAATTTAATATTAAAAACTCTATATAAATATCTCGATGTGCAGTCGATAATTTTTTCTGTATTTTGATAACTTTTAATCTAAAATTTTATTGCAATGAAGACACAATAAAAAACTGAGTGACAATATTTTTTTCAGATATTTGAAAGCATCAAAGTTTTATCCTTCATTTTTCCGCCATTGCTAATATTTAGTTTGGTTACACCTGTGGCTTCCGTGATTACTATTATTGTGAGGCCATTTTTCTACATGCCAAATGGCTTTTTTCACATTGTAAGTCCAAAGCCATTTTTTTTATATTCCATAATGTTTTTCAAATTATAGTTTTACAACCTCTCATTTTTGTTGATACTTTTTCAACAATTACATTTCAAAAGATCTGACAATAAAATCATTCCATTAAATTCTAATAATATTTCATTAATAGCAAGAAACCCGTTTGATGGAAAATCCACACCATTAAATAATAAAATTGGTGATAATTATTTCCAGCAATTGCATAAACAATGGGCTTTAAATTAAAGTCTTCCATCTACGTGTGATGAAGCAACAATGACTATAGCACCAAGTGAAAAATTATTTCAAACTACTTCCTCATCAATGGCTTTAAAGTTCAGGAATTTAAAAAAGTTTAATTAAAAAACATGTTTTATGTCTGCTTGTAAAATTAAAGTATGTATAGTCGTTATTAAGAAAAAAGTTTAATTTACGGCTATGAATACATATAATTTTTTTTCCGCAGTAAAAATACTAATTGCCTTGAACTATCTGAACTTATGTTATAAATTATATTTTTTTAACCCCGTAAAAAACACAAATTTCCATACGAAGAAAAGCTCTTTGTATTTCCACGTGAATGCACGTATTAAACTAAAGTTTTATAATTGTCATAATTAAAAAAAAATTGTATCTAAGGAGATTTATGAATTAATGACGAGAAAAAAAGTGTAAAGAAAAAAAAGAAAATAATTTTACTGAATCTTTTTTTAATTTAAGTATATTTTTTTATGTCGATTTTTTTCACAGCTTGCTATATTTTTTCCTTAATTTTAAGTTTTATAACTTTGTTAACAGCTATTTATGCATTCAAAAGGCTCAAACATCGCCTTCGAATTCTTCCTCGAGGTTTAAGGTATGTCTTTTTCTTAGACTATTTTTTTGCAAATAAATATTAAGAAATAACTATTGAAACCCTTGCTTATAGACTTTATATATGGGCATGTTTGTTACCATTTGCGTTAATCGTAAATATAATTTCAATTTATTTTTCAATAATTTATTTAATTATTCATATCGAAAATCATTTATCCCTTAAAATTTTACGCTTTTTAATTGCATTTTCTGCCCAACAAATTCGATGCACATTTTCTTGTATTGTGATTGAACGAATTATTGCCACGATATATCTTGAAAAATATAAATATTCTTCTACTTTGTCATTATTCGCTGGATTGACGGTTCATTCATA
Organism: Panagrolaimus kolymaensis; assembly: GCA_028622995.1. Taxonomy (NCBI): domain Eukaryota; kingdom Metazoa; phylum Nematoda; class Chromadorea; order Rhabditida; family Panagrolaimidae; genus Panagrolaimus; species Panagrolaimus kolymaensis. The sequence goes on along the minus strand of JAJQJQ010000376.1, from coordinate 10,733 downwards.
TGTTGCAGCTATTTTATATACGGTCTTTTCAGTCATGAGTAAGTAGTTAAGACTATTAAAAATTCAATTTAAAAAGACAAAAACAAAAACATGTTTCATTTCAGCTGTTTATATCCCCACATTTCAACAATATACTTATATTTCATTAGGAATAATGTTTATGACTCATTTTACCACTCTCTTATTGTGCCCTATATTTGAAGGCGAGAAATAAAAGCCTTTATAAATCATTGGCTTTTCAAATCACTTTAAAGGCGAAGATATCAGGTAAGAAAGTCAAATGACAGAAATTAATATAAACAAGAAATTGGCGATTTCAGATATTTGAAAATGTTAAAGTTTTATCATTTTTATTTCCCACCTATCGTTATTTATTCATTCATCGCTCCTTTTGGATCGATAATAACCATATTCGGAGGTATTTTCAATTTGTTTCCTAATATTGAACAAATGCCAGGATGCATTTTTCTTATCGTAAGTCAAGATTTTAGAGTTTTTTAATTTTTTTTTACAAAAAAAAAAATTTCATCCATCTTTGATATCTAAGTTTAAAATTTTAAGTGTTATAATCTGTCATATTTAATGATTATGATTCAACAATTGCTTTATATGCGCCATAATAGAATTATCCCTGCATCATCTTCCTCTGGCTTAGTTCAAACAATAACCAATGCATTTGGAAAGCAATATTAGCGAATGGAACAAGCGAAACATATTTTAAACAATTACAACATCAATGGAATCATTAAAAATAAAAGACTAAACAAAATTATTTAAATAAATTTTTTTCTTCCTAATTTATGCATGATAATTATCATATATTGGAGGTATCTATAAAAAAAAACAATGTGAAAAAGAAAATTATAAAATATCTTAGACAAGAAAGAGAAAAGTTTATAACACAAATTTGTTAATTAAATACTACCACGCACAAAAGACAGCCAGCATAGTACAGATGACTGACTACTTGATGTCTGGTGCATTTATTTCCAGCTTATTAAGTTTTGTATTTTATAATTAAAAAAATTAAAAACTTTTATTAAAAAAAGTTAGTTGTGAAATATGAATAATTAAAACAAAAATTACATAATAATTTACGTGCTCCATTCATTTACTTTTTAAAAAAAGGAAAAAAATTATGTCTAGTTTTCTCACGGTATGGATTTTTAACCTTTATTAAAAAAAATTGTTTTTATTACAAAAAAAGTGGTTAGTTAGCAGTTTCTGCTATGGTAAGCTTTGAATTTATTTGTTTTATTATTAGTTTAATATTAGCTATAATAACATGGATATTTGGTGTTTATATTGCATTTAAAACGATATCACACTCTTCAAGTTCTTCCAAAGGCTCTAAAGTAAGTTACTAAACAGGAAAATTTAAGGGTATTTGACTTTTCTAACACAAATTTTTTGTCTAAATTGTCCAATTTTTTAAATTTTCTTTTCAGATTATATTTATTATTTAACACAGTACCATTCATATTTTTTCTAATATTCATATCTATATTTATGGCAATTTTTTATTTTCTTTATTCTGGATTTAATTTTCCTGTTATTGAAGTTGTAAGAGCATTCATATCATTTTCATCCCAACAAATTCGACAATCTTTATTAACGATAGCTTTGGAAAGAATTTATGCTACAATTAAACTTGAAAAATATAAAATGGCATCAAAGATGGCATTATTTTGGGGATTAACTTTCCAAACTTTGATTATTACGATTTTATATGTATCTTTTGTAACTTACAGTTAGTTTTTGCCTTTTTAAATCCGGAAGCGTATCAAACCAAAAAAATTAAAGGAGGTAGAAAATTAACCTATAAATTTGTTTGTTTTTTTTTTCAGCTAGAATGGTTCCCGGTAAACTTTATCTCTACGATTTGCAAAATTATTTTATGTGGTTTCAACATCTTTTGACCCTAGCTATTTGTCCCGTTTTGCATTTCTTGAATAGAAAAATCTATATACAATCCGCTTATCGAATAAATTTGAAAAGGCGACATAATGTAAGTTTTTAAATAAAATTAACATAGCTTGAACACAAATTTTTCTAGATAGCAGAAAAATTAAAATAATAAATTATATATTTCCAATTATTTTAATTTATATGTTGCTTGCTCAATTTGGTTCTTTTGCGAATGTTATCACTCAAATTTTTGGTCTGCCATCTCACCATTAAGTGTCTATCATATTGTAAGAAGCCAAATTTTTTTTTAATAACAAATTTTAAATTACATTTCTTTTCTTTTTTTTAGTTTTATAGTATTTCATTTTCTTGCATATTTCTACGATTATTTTTTATTCAAAATTCCAATAAAATTATTACCTCAAGAAATGATGTGGTGACGACTGTAAAAATCCATTTGGAAAAAATATCCCAGCCAATGTCAATCCAGAAAAATATTTCCAAGAGTTAAAACAATTATGGAAATAAAATTTATTTTAGTTATGTTTGTTGAAAATCAGAATTTTATTGTAGAATTTTATTTTATTCATCAAAAAAATGAAAACTTTTTTTTATTTAAATTTTAGCAAATACATTTTTTGTGACGAAAAATTTGATCTCAGAAATCAACCAAAAAAAGGTTTTTGAACAAACGTATTTTGTTTTTTGCTCCCTTTTCTGTGCGTGTTTTTGATTTTTGTTTTGTTTTTCTTCTCAACGCTAACACTTTTTTTAAAGAAAAAACATTGGTCGCCTGCTTTTCATGTTCTTCTTCTTTCTTTTCGATATTCTTTGAAATTGATGTTGTTGTTTTTATTTCTTACTTCTTTTTCTCGTTGATTATGCAATCAAAAAAAAATAATGCACAACAACAAAACAACAACAACCTCTTTTTGAAAAGATATAAAAAGCAAACAAAAATGGAAAAAGGACATTAAAAGACAACAGATCTTTTAAATTATTTGTTTACTTTTTTATTCATTAACAAATATTAAAATTTTAAAATTCTCCAAATGATGTCGACAGAACATGGAACCCCTCAACGTCAAACTTCCATTCTTGACCAACCAATAATTCCAGATGTTTATGCTTCGTTCAAGGATGAAACAACATCTCATGTTAAAAATGATACTTCTGAGAAATCTAAAAATATTATGAACAACGATTCTAAAAAGTCTTCGACTCATGGACCACCAACAACAAAAAATTCCTGAAGCCCATACTTCTTTTAATCAAGGTGGAGTCAATGCTGCCTCAGAGAAGACGAAAGATATTGATATTATGAATAATATTAATGGAAATTTTAATGCTATGGAATTATCTCATCAACACACTACTGATTGTAAAGATGGTAAATGTGATAAAGATACTGCCAATCACGCTGGTAAAACAGAAATTCAAAGTATTCAAGAAAGTTGTGGTGGAAAAAATAATTTAGAAAAACTAACAACTCAAACCCAAACTACACAATTTAATCAAGGCAGCCATATAAGCACCACTGCAGCCGATAAAAGTCGCAAAAGCGGTGGCGGTCAAAAAAAAACCAAAACCAAAAAGCTGAAAATAAATGTTCATCGTCTGCTACTACCGAGGCTTCGGGTGTCCAAACAACTGAATTTAATCAAGGAAGTCCTATTAACAGAACTTCAACCAATAAAGATCAAAAATATGGCAGCGACGGTCAAAAAAATGAAAACCAAAAAGCAGAAAACTCATTTTTCATCGTCTGTTACGCTGGCGCTCCTGGAGTCCATTCTCGAACTATTCAAGCCGAAACTATTCAATCTACCTTTCAAACCAGTGATGAACATGCTCAACTGGCATGTGAACTTCGAAAAAAGGCGGATGAAATGCTTAAATATAATGATGTGGAATTTGCTGAAGCTCAACGACTTCAATCTCAAGCTCGAATAATTTCCGATATTGCCAATGCTAAAACTTCCAAAGCCCTTGATGAACAACAACGCGGCCAAGAATTACTTGCTGAAGCTGGAGCAGAAATGATTGAAGTTGGCGCTAAACTTCAACGGGAAGCCGCAGCCCTTCAACGCAAAGTTCCATATAATACTCATTCCCCAAGGCGCAGTTCGACAAACCACTTTCATTTCAGCTGCTGGGCAAGAAGCTGCAGTTTTAGCTCATGAAATTCATGTATCTCGAGAAGTTGAAAAAAATCTTCCTAAAATTGATAAAAAAATAATTTCGGAAATGCAAAAAATTTATGTAAAAGTATGTAATATTTTTAATTTATTTATTTGTAATAAAACGTATCAATTTATTTTAAAAGCTTGTGTTCACAGCAAAAACAAAAAAAATTGATATAAAAAAGGGAACAAAAGATACAAAATAAAATAAAAAAACGGACATAATCTTTATTTTTTTTGTGTTTTATGTTTAAAATTTTTTAATCATCGACGAGCAAATTTTTAATGTATAAGATTTTTAGGTGAAAAGATGACCAAAGTTTTCTTTGACAAACAGGCTATTTTTAAAGCTTTTTCATTCCAAAATAATATGCGGTACAAAGAAAAATATTCCTTGAAAATTCCACATTCCTACATAAATTTGTTTATACAACTTCCTTAATCTCACATGTTTTTTTGGTATGTTTTTTTTCTTCTTATCAAACGCCTTTTTTCAAAAGAGGAGCGCTTTTTTTCTCACCCTTTCTCTCACTTTTTTCTTCATTTTTTTATGTAATTTTTGTTGTTGTTTTTCTTTCTTTTGATTTTGCAATCGAAAAAAATAAAGAACCACACTCCTCACTCATGGAAGAAGACATATAAAAAGTAAACAAACTTCTTAAAAAAATTCTTCAAAACAAATATTTTTTTTTAATTTACTTTTCTTTTTTATTTCATTAAAAATCTTTAACTTTAAAAAAAAAAGTGTTTTAAAATTTTATTCTAATGTCTTCCCACTCAAGACCGAAAAATTCCTGAAGTCCATACTTCTTTCAACCAAGGTGGAGTCGATGCTGCTGTCAATGAAACTAAGATATTATGAATAATGTTTCTGGAAATGTAAATGATCGAGAACCATCTCATCAACATACACGGATTGTAAAAAAGGTCAATGTGATAAAGATACTGCCAATCATGCAGGTGAAACAGAAATTCGAGGGATTCAAGAAAAATAATTTTACAGTTTTTAAATCTTTAAAGTTTTTGACTTTCATTTGTAAGAAATAAATTGAATTTCTTTTATTCTAATATTATTGGGTCTCTGCACTCTGAAAACAAAATATGGACATAAACCAAAAACAAAAACAATAAAAATGAACAAAAACTTTTCTTTGTGTTTTATGTCTCAAAAAAGTAAAGCAAATTAAAAAAAGATTTTTTTGATAAGTACGTTTTCTCATTTTAATTTCATTGAGATACTTTTCATAATTTTTATTATTAACTAAAAATTCTCCAAAAAAATAATTTAAAGCTCCTCCAAGCTTGCGCATAAAATTTTCTTTCATTAGAAATTGAAATATTTGTGAGACAACTTTCCCAAAAAACATCCCAACTTTTTTAAACTATTTTTCTGGGTCATTTTTGATTTCGCATTTCCTTCCTCAAACATGTTTTTTGTTGTCATGTAAAATAAACATAACGGTCATAAACCATTTTTTATTTTTTTTAATCTTATCAAAACAACAATCAAAAAGTGAAGTATTAGTAAACACAGATCACCGATTTCTGAAATTTATTTATGAATGCGACATGGAATTTTCCAAAAAACCAACAACAACTCTCCCTGGATTTTTTTTACGTAATAAAAAATTTTTTTTCTATTGCTTTTGTCCTTGAATATTTTATTGTTTTCATTGCTTCCTTTCCAACAATTTTGAAACTTTTGTTTTTCTCGTTTTTTTTTTTTGTGTCGACTTCTTTCCTTTATTTGTTGTTGTTTCCTTAGCAGCCAGCCGCCGCGCAGCGCAAAAAAAAAGAAAAAAGAAAAGAAACCAACAACAAAAAAACAAGGTATAAAAGGGGCGACAAAAAGTTGTGACTTCTTCAAATTTCTATTTTATTTTTCTTTCCTCACTCGTGCGCTACTTATTTTGTTATTTTTTTCTCACTCAAATTTATATATTTAAAAAAAATGTATACTCAACAAACAACTTTTCCCGCTTCCGGTGGCGAAGAACCAATTAAAGGACTTCGTCGAATTCATGAAGGTCCAAGATATGGCGTTGGAACTACAGTTGCAGAAATTTCCAGCCCTGCATCCAATGATGGAAGTAATGATAGCAACAAAATTGAAGGTGGAGTTAATTATAGTCGCGAAATTGATGGTGGAGCTGACTTCCAACATCGTGAAGTAATTTCCACTCTTGGCACGAATGAACATGAAGTTCGTGCTCAACAACTTCGTGCTGAAGCTGAAGGAACACTTCGAAATAATCAAGCCGAATTTGCTTATGCTGAGAGAGCTCAAGAAGAAGCCCGCCTTGCTGCTGAAAGAGCCAATGCTTTAACCGCGAAAGCTTTAAATAATCAAGAGCGTGGACAAGAACTTCTTGCAGAAGCTGGTAAGCAATTCTTTTTATTTAGTTAAAACAAAAAAATTACTATAATTTTTAAAAATTTGCGACAAAACAAAGTTAAAAACTTTGTTTTGCTTTGATTAATAAAAAAATTTCCTATCACGAAAATTAATTTGTTTTGTCGCGAAACTTTGAAATAATGTTTTTTTTTGGGTTTTTTTGACGAAGGGTTTTACAAACACATTTTTGCAGGCGCTGAAATGATTGAAGCTGGTGCAAAACTTCAAAGAGAAGCTACAGCACATTCCCAAGAAGCCCCATACAATGTTCATTCTCAAGGTGAAGTTCGACAAACCACTTTAGTCACTTCTGCAGCCCAAGAAGCCGCAGCTCGATCTCATGATAAAGTCACTATTCGAGAAGTAGAACATATTCCTGCTCGAATCGTTTAAAATATTGTATTTTTTAGTGCTTTGAAAATTATATTCCATATCAAAAATTATTCTATATTATTTCCTTTTTACTTTTTACATACCTGAATTTACTGAATAAATTAACTATAAAAAAATTTTATGTTTGCTTGTTTTGAAATTTTTTTTCATCAATATTTTTTTATTCTATGTTTATAAATATTAGTTAGAACTTTTTACTTTCACTAATTGATAGCCATCTCCATACAATTTTTGACCACCTTTAACGATAATGTTATCAACAATATTCAAACAGTACCAAATGCTGTTCATTCTAGCGCCTGATTGCCAAGAGAAAAAAATTGTTAAATTCACCATTATCCAATAAATTTACAGATAAACACAAAGAGTACATAATTTAAAGAGACAAATTGCGATATATAAAAATTAAAAGCATAAAAAGTATTTTTACTTTTTGCAGCTAAAACTTTCAATAAAAAACAAAATTAGAATTGAAATATTCAAAGTAAAATGTGCCATAAAAAAAAAAAAGAAGTTAAAAAGCAAAGCTTTCATAAAAATACATTTGTTTTTGGTTTTCACTTTTTTTGTTTACTAACATTTTTTTGCGAAACTAAAGAAAGGGACAAAAGTCACGCTGCAAAGGTTATTATCGATCCATAAATTAGGAAATGAAAAATAGTGCGAAAAAAAAACGATGGATGATGACGACGACACACATATGGACCTATATTATACATATATCTCTCTCAAAAAAGCAACAATGTTGTATAAAAAAAGTGAACAAAAAGAAGAAGAAAATTTGCTTCATTTTTAAAACTGAAAAACATATTTAAAAAAGTTTTAAATATTTTTATTTATTTTTCTTAGGTTTTTGCAACAACTTTTGCTTTCTAGAAATTAAAATATGACCTGCCTTGAAAGAGGCGGACACCTGAATCCTGTGAAATAGCTTTATCGGTGCCTTTTTGACAAAAAATAAAAAAAATCTCGCAAAAAAATATTAATAAAAACAGTTATGTATCTCCGCCTCAGTTGAGAGAGTTTTTAGCATAAAAAAAGTTTAAAAAGTAATTTTAATTGTTTTATTTAAATTATATTGTTAATTCCCGATCAACCTGATTCGAGCTTCCTAAACTTTCATTTATTAATAAATGTGAGTAATTGACGATGACAAAACTTACTAATTTCAAAGTTTCAAAGTTGTCCAATAAAAACAATTTCTCAAACACAAAACACAAAGAACAATTAAAAATAATGATTTTGTATTTGGAACTACTACATATATTTTTTACAACTATATGTTCAAAACAAACAAAAACACAGGGTTTAGAAGAAAAAGAAGAGGTTTTTTTATTATTGTATAAATTAGAAGTAAAGTGAATGAGATAGAAATTAGGGTAATTACATCCACTAAAGAAGAATAAATTTTAATAAATGATTTATCATATATTTCTTCAATATTTATTTTTTTATTAGGCGTTTCTGTTGTGATATTCATTTTAAGCAACACAAAAAAAATGTAAAATAAATTTAATAAAGAAAATTTTTTTTATAAAACCAGCGATAAAGAATATTTTATTGTATTTCTTTAGTTTGCGTAAAGATGAAAAAAAAATAACCTTTAAAAATTAATTTTCAATATAGCAGGTGTTTTTATTTATATTTATTTTCACCGTGTGAAAGTCAAGTTTTGCAAAGAAAATCTGTAGTTTCTGCTTTTAACTAATATTAAGAAAGATGTTTAAAAAAATTTATTTTAATGTTAAATGTCAAAATTCTAAAGCATCAAATATGTAAATTAAAAAACAGTACTAGGAATAATTACAGTTTTCATAGTATATTTACAGATGACTTTTTTGAACAAATTTATCACATAAATTCTATATGGTCTAATACAAATTAAAGTCATTAAAGTATCATATAATCCAAAAAAGTTCATTATTCCAAGACAATAATTTACATAAATACTTGGATGGGGATTAAACCAATAAGTAAAGTAATAATTGCAACAGGGAATGAAAGAATAAAGAAAAAACCCAAAAATTGAAAATAACTCATTCGAAGTAACATCGCATTACTTTTTTGATTATCTAAAGTCATCAGATATTTGAGTTTATGAGATTTAATACCATTTAATAAAGTAATCACATAAGCAAAAATTACTTTAAAAGATGCAAATAAACCACCTAAGATAACAAAATATGGGATAGTATTTTGATTAGAAGCAGAACTTCTAAAAATTAGCAATGAATTCATATCAAGAACATTTTCAATTCCATTAATGTTTTGTTTAGCAATTTCTGAGATTTCTTCTTTTGGAACAAGAAAATTGTTTAGAAATGGCTTAATAAAAACACATATAATTCCAATAAATAACATGAAAAGTGATGAAAGAGTTAACAAAATAAATATAAATGATGGGATTTTTTGATTGGATTGGATTAATTTTTTCAATATTTCTTAACGCAAAAAACCTTTCCAAAGCTAAACCTATACAACAATCAAGTAAAGCTATAGCAGAAAAAGTTCCACATCCAACTATAATAATTTGAAAATCTTTTGAAAAGTTTTTCGCTAAACCACCAGGATAAAAAAATTAAAAATGGATGTAAAAATAATGGAATATATAATGCATAAACAAGATCAGTAATAATTGTATAAACAGCATAAGGCAATAAATATATTTTTAAATTTTTCATTGTTTTTGGCGTCTTTTTTATTATTGCGTAAATTAGAAGAAAAGTTAGTGAAATTGAAAATAATGTTATTACATCCACTAAAGAAAAATAAATTTTAACAAAAGATTCATTATAAATTTCGTATATATCAAATTTTCGCTCTTTATTTGTTGTAATACTTAATATAGGCGAATTATTCATTTCACAAAAAATGTGACAAAAATAAATAAAAAATAACTTTCAAAACTCCAATAAAAGAAAGATATTCGATTTCTTAGCTGACATTTGTGAAAAAATAAATTCTACAAACTTAAATTTTGTGAAAACAGCTGCCCTTTTTTGTTCGTTTGGACTGCTGCAATACGTTGGTTAATACAAAGTAATATTAAATAAAAGGAATTAGCCATATTTTACAAAGATTATATTTTTCTATGGCACCTTTATTCTAAAACAATGATTCATTTATAACTTTGGGGAATCTCTAGCCTATATCAGACAGCTTTTAATCATTTTTATAATAATTTTTACGCAAACAAAATTTTTTTATTTTTTGAAATTTTATAACTCTATTTTTTATAAAATAATGGATATATGTATTTAATTAATTTAAAAAGGTGAAAAAATTACAGATTTAAAAAATATTAATTTATTCGTCACATAGTTTTAAAAAATTATTAAATTATATTTATTACAATACAAACCTAGGAATGATTACAGTTTTATGCTGAATATGTCTATGAATAAGTTTCACCAATAAATTTTTAACATAAACTCTATATGGTTTTATACAAATAAAAGTCATAGAAACATCATAAAGAACAAAAAAATTCAAAAATGCTATACAACAATTTACATAAATGCAAGGATTATCTATAAACCAATAAATAAAACATATACTCGCTACAGGACAAAAAAGAAAAATGAAATAACCTAAAAATTGGAAGTAACTCATTCGAAGCAACATTGAATTATTTTTTAAAACTTCTGCCGACATAAGATATTTAAGTTTATTGGATTTATAAGCATTGTTGAGAGCTAAAAGACTTGCTAAACCAACACGTGAAGAAGCGATTAAACCAAGAATAATAATAAATTTTGGTAAAGAATTTTGTTCATCGGTGCCTTGGAAAACTATAAGAGATTCAAGTTTGAGAAACTTTTCGATGCCTTGGATATTTGACGTTACATTGAAGA